>JAOTNS010000893.1:0-228347 GCA_028476615.1 Culter alburnus
GAGGAATCACATGCAAACACTGGACATTAGGTTTAGATCAGATACAAAGATCCCGTGAGGAAACTGCCACAAGGACAAGATATATTTGAATTCATGCCCATTTGTCCTGATGTGTGGAAGATTATCTCTCTCTTGATCTTTCTCTCACTTTCAGTTCTGAACACAAAGGCTTTGAAAAGCAATCAATGAACCATTCTTACACTGTGAAACATTTAGTGTGAAATTACAGTATACTCCAGGTTAACAATTTCATTACATTCACAGTAATTTCACAGTAGGTCTTCTCTTGTATCTAACTGTGCTCTTGGACATTTCTTGTAAAAAAGTTACAGTACTTTACTGCCAATTTCAGTCAAGTTTATAATATTGTACTGTAAAAGTGAGCTTACAGTATTGAAAAAAAATATTGTTTTTCTACAGTGCATTGTACTATGAAGGTACCCCAAGATATGAATCTGTGGAGTTTCTTGATTCTTCTTGGTTTTATCTGTGCTGCTCAACTTACTTTTGGTTCACTTTTAGCCGTTTGTGTAGTTTATTTTGTAATGTTCAGAACTGATCTGTTTTATTATCATTTATTGAGTGTCATCATTGTTGTGTTTTGTATGTCAAGTATTGATGTCTGTTATTTGATGGTAGAAATAAATCTTGTGTTGTAGGATGATGTCAAACCTTTTTTAACGTTAAATCTTCTTCTTTACTATCGTGAAATATCTATCTACAAAAATTAGAATTTGAAATAAGATATGGTTAATCTTTATGCTGAAATAACACTATAATAGTATATTTCACTTATCAAAATCAAACAATGAGTTTATTTTATATTCTAGTTTGTCATTGTTTTAACAAATGTATTAATTTGTCACACTTCTGACTGGATCAGAAATTTTAACATGAAATTAGAAGGTCCAAGATCCCAAGATAATGAACAATAATAACCATTACGGTGACTTTGAAACAATTACAGTAATAAACAATATAACTTCTTGCACTCACAGTAAAACAAGAGCAGTAAAGTACTGTGATATCAGCATCATTCTGATGTCGATTAGCAGTAAATCATGAGAAAATGACCCAGCATGCTTTATTTCACTGTACATTTTCTATAATTTGTGTAAAATAGTTCTCTTTAATCCTGCAAATACCTGGCATTTATTTTTACAGTGTACATCTGGTTTAGAAATGAAATGCTTTCTTTGAAATATATTATATAAAGGCCTGTGATATTCCAGTGTTTAGATGTAATGCAGATATGTCCAAGTCAATGTTGTCTAATAAAACCCAAAGAACAATTTACTATTCAAGAAATAACAGAGACAAAAACATTTACTTGTTTAAAAAAGAAATGTCTTCATCTCTTTATAAAGTATTGTACATACAGTGCTCAATGTTGTTTGTAGAGAGAGCTGAATAATATTTGCTTAGGGTTTTGTGTCCAGTAACATTATGTCATTGTTTGATGACTGTTATGATGCTGTTGATAGAGTTATAGGAGAGGTATGGCAGATACTTTAATTTCTTGTACATATGTTCATAGAGCATTATGTCTGATTATTGAATATAGTGAGTTAAAGTCTTTATTTGATGGAATACACTGTTCTCATTGTTGACACTGTGTATATTAGGAAATTGTGTAATGTGGAAACAAAAGTAGGGAGTGTGAGTGTGTGATGAAAAAATAAATATCATATGTGCCAGCAGAAAAACACTGCCTCTGTGTGCAACACGGTATGGGTACAGAAGCTACAGTTCTGTTCAAAAGACTCATTAGATGCTTCACTTTTATATGCACTGTATTTTATTTATCTCAGTTTATTTAACTAAATTAATAATTTTTTATTTATTCTGACAAATGACAAACAGAAGTGTAAAGTAGCTGTGAAAGTGAATGTAAATATATAAAGAGCTGATTATATGGTCCTTCATTAAACAGAAGAACTAGATCTACTCGATTCTGAGGTGTTTGTGTTTCTTTTTCTGAAGTGTGTGATCAATATCAATACACATCCAACTGAAGCTCAGCACCTCACATTAGTAATTAGAGAAAAGACAAATGAACAAACAAGTGAAAGTGAAAGTGAAAGTGAAGTGACATGTGGCCAAGTATGGTGACCCATACTCAGAATTTGTGCTCTGCATTTAACCCATCCAAGTGCACACACACAGCAGTGAACACACACACACCGTGAACACACACCCGTGAGTACGTTAAAATGACTCTTAAGTTGAATTAATGAGATAATTAAGTGATGACCAGATAAGTAATTTGGCAATATAAAGATTTAAAAAAGATTAAGCTTCTGCACACAAACACTTTTAAATGCACAAAGCTATAGGCTAAACTCGTAAATGAACGCCATTAAAGGTCTTTGGTTTTCAGTAATAATTATTTAATAAGTAATAATTATTTTACAACAGAAGTGATTCAATCAAAACCTACTTTAGCTTGATAATAATATTTTCTTAGAGCTGCTGTGAAGCCAAAACAATTATTTTTCCTTTTATCACTGTGAAGCTGCTTTGAAACAATCTGTATTGTGAAAAGCACTATATATATATATATATATATATTTTTTTTTTTTTTGTAAAGCATTTGTTATGGCAAGAGAAATATGGTCATAATGGTTATATTTTAATGATGAGATTTACAGCTTGAGATCCAGCAGTGCTTTTATATTCTTTTTATTTAAAAAAAAAGAAGAAAAACACAAACACAGACATCAAAAATCAGTGTATGAACTTCAACAATGGACAATGCTTCATGTTGCAGTGCCTGATGGGAGCCACCAAATCAAAACTCATCCATGGCTCCCCTCATGCATTGCTGCATGAATAAATTATGCAGTTGAATTGTCTATTGTTGAGGTTTATATGCTGATTCTTGATGTCTGTGTGTGTTTTCTTTATTTTTTTATTTTTACAAAAGCACTGCTGAATCTCAAGCGGTAAAATCATAGATTTGCTGTTAATTTTACAGATTTTGCTGTGTTCATACAAACATTCATACAAAAGCCATAAATTTACATTGTTCTCTGATAATATAATCAGAATTGTGTTTATAAAACATGATGTCCATGTCAAAACATTTAACAGGAATGTTTTTTTTTTGTTGTTTTTTTCAGGATTACTGTAACGAAGGATGGAGTCTACTGGAGGTGAGCGTAGTGAAATGATGAACCCAAGTGCAGTTTATTGAAAATAATCCGAAATATGAACAGGAACAGAAACAGACTTGACTTGACTTGACTTGACTTAACTAGTGCAGACATGAACATGAACAGACTTGACGAAAACACTCACCGACAGCAGGTTACATTTACAATACATGACACAAACAAGCAACATGAAACAAACTACAAAATAAAAGACATGAAATCAAAAACATGAACACAAAACCAAAACACCCGTGACAATTACATACACTCTTAGAAAGGATTGACTCAAACTGTGTTAAATTCTTACACATCAATGGGTGAGTTTAGGGACAACGCTTGTTTTGTTAATTCTGACACATTCACTGAGTCAATGATTTTAACACAGTGAATGTGTCAGGAAGATTAACCAGAGGTGTAGTCAAGACCAGACCCTCCAAGACCAAGACCATTCAGGAGGGAAGTTAATGAGATAATGAAGTCATTAATCAAGCAGTAGTGATGAACACCTGCTGTTAACAAGCAGAATCATTGAAGGAAAGAGGAAAACAACAACAAAATAAAACACCTGTGCTACTTCTGAACATGAAGATCAAATGATCAATGGTCTCTTTGTCAAGTCCAGTCAAAAAAAAAAAAAAAAAAAAGAAAAGAAAAAAAGGCTTAAACATCAGAGCTTGTGTTTTGGGACAACACTTGTGTTCATTTTGACACATTCACTGTGTCAAACACAGACATTAAGAATGTGTCAAAAAGCATTTGTTAAAAAAACAACTCAGATTGGCTAAATTCTTACACATCAGTGTGTGAGTTTAGGGACAACACTCATTGTGTTAATTTTGACATTCATTGTGTGATGATTTTAAAACTGTAAATGTGTTAGGAAGGTGATCTGATGATAACAAGCAGAATCAAAGGAGAAAATCACAAAACACAAAGTCACCATCATGTGGATCGGTGTTTGCTGCATGAATAAATTATGAGCTGAATTGTCTTAGTAATTTCCTTTATTCTCTATATATATTATTTTTGAGAACAACTTTTAAGAAATCATTTGGATTATATTGATAAAGCTGATCTTCTGCTGTAGAATCACAGTGCTGCTGTAATCAATAATGTAAATCTAACTCAGAGATTGGGCTCTAAATGAATTCAGTGATTCAGATCAAATAATGATTATGTGAAAACATAACACCACCTGATCATCTTTTCTCTTTGCTTATCTGAGTGTTATAACTAAGTTACAACAGCAGCTAGCGGCTAGACTAGAGCTAGGTTAGGTGTGTTATTTACATAACCTTACGTGTCTATCCCTTGTCAGGTTGTATAGTTCCTAGTTCTGGCCTCCTCCCGAGGGAGTTGTTTAGGCCATATGCCCATTATCCCCTTGCTTATGTAGGTGCAATTGTGAGATTAACAGGTAGGCTGTAGACTTTTTTTGACTCCCTGATGCTGTCTCTCAGGTGATAGGCCCTTATCTTTGCATAGATAAGTTATGCAGGTATTGCTAGGCCCCACTTCCTAGAACTTTTATGCTAAAGGAAATTAATTTCCTCTGAGCCACTTGATATCTGTATTTATCAAGTTTGAGTTGACGATGCTAGTTTTTTAGTTTTTCATCCTCTAAGGCTTAGAACAGATTTGAGAATCTGTATGAGAGTTTTTTTTCTTCCTTTTAACAGCATGTATATCAAAGTTTTGTGTTACTTTGAGTTCTAGACTTTTGCCCTTTATTTATATTTGAGCTTACTTATGCTGCCACAGGATAGCACCAGTTCTCATAATAGTAGGCCCTTTTTGCTGTAAAGCGGCCTCTATTTGAGAGGATGGTGACTATATATTCCCCAGTTAAGAGGTTTATTTGTGTCACTGAGTGCATCACCTGTTGGATTGCATACTCAGGGGAGTTAGAACCACTTTTTGAGGAAGGTTGGTATCTATTTTAGCTCCCTGGTGATCTTGTTAGCAGCTATGTTGCATATAACTCGGATTGTAGGTTTTATGATATTTAGCCCCCTTCTAGTTAGCAGTTGTTTTCTACAATGCTGTTTAACTGATCATAGTTTGCTCACATATTTACACTGCCACAGGCCCTGCCACATATCTGTTTGAGGTAGTAGGCCTTATAGCCTCCCTTAGACCATGTTGGCTTTGTTTGGTTCCCTTTAGTCACATGTTTAGGGTACATTGCCTGTTGGAATGTGTAGCCTACCGCAGGTTCTAGAGCTGGTTCCCTGTAGCTTGGTTCCCTTTTAAATTCACAAGCTTCAGTATTTTGAGTGGCTGGCCCCTCAGGTTGGTTATGGTAGTGAAACCTTACTGAGGTTTGGTTTTATCTACATCTGCCTCCCTGAGTCTGATTTCTACTCTAGTTGAGCTAAGAGCCACCTAGCGCCTAGGGTGGATCTATTGTGCTCCTAGAAACAGCCACTAATCTTACGCCGTGTGTCTTAGAGGTTGCTAGGCCCTATGGGCCGCCTTTTTGAACACACTGGTGTATGTTTGTGTATATTTTTCTTTGAGAATTCTGTATACACTTCTGGTTGGCCAGAGGCCCAAGTGATAAATCCAACCTCCTTTGCTCCGGTTGTTTATTGTTTTTGGTGCCTAAACACAGCCACGATCTGATGCCACGTGTCTGAGGTCATAGGCCCTTTCAGGCCTTCCTTAATACGTGTTGGCATGCGTTGTACTCCTCTTGCTTTCAAGAGTAAAAAGGTGCTTTTACTGAGTACACTGCTTGTTGGATTGTGTCAGGTAAGGTAAACCACCACAAAAGGCCACACCCCACCCCAACGGATAGGCCCTAATCAGGCCTGTTCACGTTGAGTGGCAGCATTCTATGTATTTCTTCTGAGGAAGAAATAGCTTTTTGGTGGTCTGGTTATGGCAGCCACTTGCTGATGCCATATGTTTACTAGGTAGGGCCTACTTCAGCCTCCGGTGCAACATATGGAGTTCAGTCATGTACTCCTCTCACTATGAGAGTAACAAGGTGCTTTTACTGAGTATTTCGAGTGGCTAGCCTCTCAGGTGGAGTATGGTAGTGAAACCTTACTGAGGTTCGGTTTAACCTACATTTGCCTCCATGAGTCTTATTTCTACTCTAGTTGAGCTAAGAGCCACCTAGAGCCTAGGGTAGATCTTTTGTGCTCCTAGCAACGGCCGTGTGTCCTAGAGGTTGCTAGGCCTGCGGGCCACCTTTTTGAACACACTGGAGTTTGTTTGGGTGTATTCCTCTTTGAGAATTATTTCTATACACTTTCGCTGGCCAGGGGCCCAAGTGGTAGATCCAACCTCCTCTTTGGCGGGTTGTTTACAGTGCTTGGGACCTAAACACTGTCACGAGCTGATGCCACGTGTCTGTTGAGGTTATAGGCCCCTCCAGGCCTTCCTTAATACAATGTTGGCATACACTGTACTCCTCTTGCTTTAAAGAGTAAAAGGTGCTTTTACTGAGTACCCTGCTCGTTGGATTGTGTTAGAAGGATTGTCATGCGGGCACTTTGCAGCCTCCTATGCTGCCATTGAAGTTGTCTGTCTACCCCAGCAAAGACAGATGTTCAGGGTGGCTCTATCAGGCCACTTTCTGAATATACTTCTGTTTCACATATAGCTACTATCATGCTGTAGGCCCCTCTTTGGCCTCCATGAGTATGTGCCCATTGCATGGCCGACCTGTTAGGTGAGTTTTGTACTTCCCTTTCAGGGTTGTGTTTGTAATAGTGCTTAGCTCCCTAAGCTGATCATGGTAGTAGGCCTTAATCAGGCCTCCTCCTAAGATTCAGCCCCAGGCTGGTTTGTGCTCCCCTATATCAGGGTTCTCTAGCACACAGCCTCCTCAGTGTGTTAATTAAGCACTGGGTAGATCCTAGAATGAGCGGGATTATCTTCCCTCGATATGAGGGTTCATAGCACTCTGAGCTGAGTTCTGCTCTCCAGGATGCCCGTCTCTACGCGTGGGTTTGAGTTAGTTTTTGCCTCTTTGCAGTCACTCTTACTTACTATCTTCTTAAAAAAAAGCATTTTAGAGGCTCTGTATTCAGACAGGGTTGGCCAGAACTAAGTCTGTTCCTTGACAAGAACAGGTTGGCCTCCCTGGTGACATTGGGGGTGACTTCATTCCCCTTTAAGTGACTGGCCAAGGTTCCCTTTGGTTCCTTGGCCACATTCCTTTAAAGGGACCACTTTCTCTTTGGAAAAGCTGGTTCCAGATGCCTTAGCAGCTTCTGTAGACCCTCTGAGGGAGGCCTTCTTGAAGTTCAGCTTGGGCTGTTGGCCAAAGGGAATGCTGTCACTGACAGCCTGGTGTGACACGAGGGGGGTTGCCAAGCAGTTCTCTAACTGCTCTGGAACTGCTCTTTTTCTCAGCCATATTTCTTGGCAGGCACTCTCCTCAAGCATGGTGGCGTGGGTATATAGTTCCCCAAAGCGTTTGCTGCAAATGCAGAGTGGAGTTCCCTTTTGAAAGGGAACGTCTCAGGTTACGTATGTAACCATGGTTCCCTGAGAACAGGGAACGAGACTCTGCATTTCCTTGCCATGCTTCGGGCTGCCTGCCTTCACATTTCAGGTTTGTGTCACTGTATTGGATGTAGCATATGATTTTAGAACAACTAAATAAATATTGCTCTGTTTTTGTACTTCAGAAGAATATACAAGTGGAGTTGTATTGAAAAAATCCTTTCTGGAGCGTGAAAGATCAAGGTTCCATTGACTTTCACAGTATAAACATTTGATTTTTTTTTTTTTTCTCAGAATGTCTTTTTTTGTGTTTCACAGAAGAAAGAAATATAGTCATACATGTTTGCCAGGACAGTGAGTACATGATGACAGAACAAACTATTCTATTATGCATTTGGTAGCCAACCGTCTCAGAGAGTTTAACACATCTGGCGAATACTGAAATATAGTCAAAGTCACATTCACTTAATTACTGCAACACAGCAACAGTGTTACTTTTACTCTTTGTAGTGTGGACACTAGAGGATGTTCCTGTGGAGTTGAAAAGTTTAAAGAAAAAATACTGTTGCCAGTAGTTTTCTGTAAAATTACGTTTTGTGGGTCACTATTGTGCTGAAGAGAGCCTGTGCTTAAGTTCAGGAGAAGATCAAGCAATGTTGATGATATGCTGCATGTTGCTTCATTTAAGAGATGATGTTTTTAATGAAGTGAAGATCTCCTTGTTTAAAATATTTTCTTTGGACTCTAATGAAATGTTCACAGTAAAAAAAATGCTCACATGATTAAAATATTTAAATATTAGTGTATAAATTTAAATGGCAGTGGGAAAATTTCAGGAAGTCGGTTTATGCAAATGAAATTATTAATGAGTTTTAGTTTAGATTTATAGTATCTTTACAGTAACATACTGTAGATTACAGTAAAGAACTATAATCACCAGTAAATAATAATAAAAAAGGATATGTCAGAATATTCCTCAACTGAAGAAAGACAGACTCAGTTGGGAGTGACATAAGAGTGAGTAGATTCACAATTAAACTCCACCTCAACTGTTCACCACATTAATGCCAAAGTTCAGGCATTTGAATGAAAGAAATGGTTGTTGTTTTATGTGGATTCTCTACAAAGATAAATAACATTGTATTTGTTCAATATAAATGAATGCATGAATGATAAAATTATTCAAGAATTTCAAGAGAAAGAAAAGTAATTGTGGTAAGCAGGGTGAAGCCGAGAGCCGTGGGAATGGAGCAAGGCCGGAGACGTGATTGCTTTTAGAATGTCACGACACAGAAGCTTTCTTCATTTTGAAATTATTTTGCATCTATTAATAAATGTGTACACAATTCAACACAAAGACCTGCTGTTCATCTACTAGAGCTGCTCCACCTGTTCTTCAAACAGAACCTGTTTCACTACAGATACTTCATTAAAGTCAACCACAGAATGTTTTTATTTATGTGATCATTCACACAAAACATTCCACACCTTACAGTTTGAACATGCTTCGGTTCAAACCATGCAAAGGCATAACATGAACGAGGAACAAGATGGCAAAAGATTTTAAATGTGAAAAAAATCTATCAATCCAGCAAACTTGTTACATACATGTACAGTTTTTATCAGAAGCACTTGGATCTGTAAATGCTTATTTTGATGTCTGATGGAAAAGTCAGTATTGAGATGTAGAAGACCCTTCCCTCAGTTATATCACTGCTGTCATGTCTTTTCTTTTGGCTCAGAAGAAGATATTTTGAGGAATGTTGGTGTAAGTGTAACACTGGACCCCATTAAAAAAGAAAGAAAATAATATCTTTTCCAAAGAAGCTGATACAGATGCGAAAGACATGAGGGGACTTGTAAAGGATGACTATTATTTTTGCATTAACTATCCCTTTAACTTTCATATTTTATTATGCAATATTTGCATTACATTTGCATATATTTGCTAAACAGGCTGCCCTACCAAAGACAGATGTAAGACAAACACATACACAAGAACTATACAGTAAATATTGTGTGATCGACACCTGCTGAATGTGTTTCCAGCAGCAGTCACCCTGACTCGACTCATTCCCCGTCACTAAAGCTCAACGTTTGTCTGAGACACACCTCATAGTTTCATGACAAGACTTTCCTCATCATGTAATCCAGTGAGTTGAGTTGCTGAATCTATGAAATCTGTACATAGTTGTACAGATCTTTATTGCCTCCTCATCTTAGATTTTAACAATCCACCAAAAGAAGACAAAAGATGCTTCATTCTGAACAAACCAAAAAAACTCTCTCTGATCACAGGAAAAGTCTTCAGGATCTAAAAAGTCCTATGAAGAAAAGTGAAGGTAAGGGAAGACATATGTGATTGATTTAATTTTGCAGTTCATGACACAACCATTTTCAATAATGTGTGTATATATATAAATCAACTGAAGGTCATGTGATACATCTATCTCCTACTTCCGTGTTTGTGTTTAGAGTAATATCCATCTGTTACTTATGATTTACAAACCAAGAAAAAAAGTCAATCACAATTATTGTTCATGTCCAAGGTATTTAGTTAATACATAGAAAGTTATTTGTTTCTTTGGACCACAGCTTGACTTGAGATGACACAAAATCCAGCGAATGCAAAAGATTTGACAAAGATAGAAAGGAAGCTGTTTACAAAAGAAACGCCCACAGGAATTATGTCAGAAGGGCACCATCAGAACATCCACATGAACTACTTCCTAAAACTAGTCCCACTGCTAAAATATTAAATTAGAAAACTTTACAGTACATGTTTTGTATGGAAACATTTACTAAATGCTAAAATAACATAAATAAATTAATTAAGCTGCACATTTCTGTAAAGTCTTGCACCATTCACATCCACTATACACTCTGAGAAAGAATATGTTAAAACTGACTCAAATTGGGTTAAATTCTTACACATCATTGTGTGAGTTTTGGGACAACACTTTTGTGTCGAATTTGTCAGGAAGGTTAACCAGAGGTGTTGTCAAGACCAAACCCTCCATGACTGAGACAAAGACATTCAAGAGGGAAGTTAATGAGATTTGATTACTCATTAATGAATAATGAAGTTATGATTGAGAATTACTGAAGAAAACACCTGTTGTTAAATCACTGAAGGAAAGATGAACAACAAAAAAAAAAAAAAAAAAAAAACAAGAACTTCAACAGACTTCCAGCAACAGCCTTTGATGAAATCAAGTGAAGATAAAAGACATTAAATCGCCCAAGATCTGATTAAACATCAAAATCATTATGGTATTATGATTAAACACCATTACCAGATTCACTTATTACTAACCAGATTGATTTAATTTCTGTCATACAGTTCTTATTGAGAATTGACACTTCTGATAGCAGTTCTAATGTTGATGTTTTATTGAAAATAATAGTTTGGTTTAAGTCACCATTATGGTGATCTCGTCTACATTAGTTGCTCTTGACTTTTGATTTTTTTTTTTTAGGCTTCCTATATATATAATATATATATATATATTATATATATATATATATATATATATATATATATATATATATTATTGTACTGAGGATATAAAATGTCAGATTTTTTCCAGAGCCTGAGAAACAACAGTTATGGGAGATCATTAATGATGAATTGCAAGACATCTTGAAGAAATACTTCTTATTCTTCTCAAAAAAACAAATGAAGGTATGTGAATACTCGTGAACATTACATCATGAATGTTATTTACTTTTCACTTACCTTTTCATTTTTCACAGCCGATATGTTTTAAATGTGGATTGTAATTCTTTACCATCAAACTTAAATGTAACACCTCACATGATGTATGTGTTTAAAAGTTTCTTCCATTTCATGGACATAAGCATGAATGTACTTTATATTTCATGGATAACAGAAAGCACCTTTCATGGAAAAAAATGCTGAACTAAATCTCTTACATGTTAGAGTGATAATCCGGTGTGTTTTGCATACTGTAGATTTTCAACGACCCCATTCATGGTCACATTGAGCTGCACCCCTGCTGGTGAAGATCACAGACACACCTCAGTTTCAGAGACTCCGTCACATCAAACAGCTCGGAGGAACATATCTGGTGTATCCGGGAGCTTCTCACAATCGCTTCGAACACTCTCTTGGGTGAGATATTATTATATTCACAGCTGAAATTTTTGGTCATATAAAGTAGTAAGTACATTCATGCTTATGTCCATGAAATGAAAGAAACTTTTAAACACATACATCATGTGAGGTGTTACATTTCAGTTTGATGGTAAAGAATTAAAATCCACATTTGATATTAATATGCAAAATCATTGAAGGAAAGAGAAACAAGAAGAACAGAATAAAAGAGAGACACAACATACTTTTCATACTTTCTGACCCCTGGACGTTCCCCTCTGTTCCTGCTAAACTTGATTTTAGGGCATAACGTCACATACATGCAAGTAACAAAAATCTTTGGTAACGCTTTTAGATTACATCCCGAAAATTACTGCGCAATGATACGAATTTACAGCGTAATTTTCATAATTATAGTGTAACTAACAGTAAGTATGTGTCTTATGGGGAACAATATGTAAAGTATCGGGAATAAGGGGTAACAACCAGGAAATAACAAATTATTTATACTGTAAATATTTTATAACTAAGGGTAAGTGTGACATTGGGCCGTAAATTAAGTGGTCTTGTTACCCTTTTTTCATGTAGTTACAGGGTAAGTATAATAAAATGCAAACAATCCGATATCACTGACTCCGAAACCTTATATTTGAAAAACACCTTTATTAAAACAGGTCTACACCCTTTTTTTTTTAAAATCAACTTTTCTTTCAAACTCTAAAGAGTTACTTTCCTGACAGAAAGTAACAGTTTTGTCCGTTTTTGGTGTTGTTGTTTCTCGCTTGGCTTCCCTCCTCTCTTGTTTCTCAGCTGATGAATCTTAAGAGTAATCTCATTGCTGTTCTGTATTATAATAAAATACAGTAAGTTTACACCCCGAAATTTTCTCATGGTTTAGGCTATCATCTTTGCTTCCGACCACTGTCACCAGCGCCTGCATGAGAGTCGACTTTTGCGTTTGCGAAGCATATTGTATGAGAAACATGAAGCAGATTCGTGTGGAAACTCGCGCGAGAACTGCCGTCTCTGTTATTCTGTCTTGTTTGTTTCTCATTCTCATTATCTGTTATTCTGTGTATTTTTGTTGTGAGCATTAATAAAAAAAATAAATAATAAAAAACTGACGGGCATCCACATCTGCGTGAGTTTCTCGGCACGCTTCCGTCACGCTTCAAGTTACGTCAAACATAAATTCAACCCTCGCATGTACGCGCAGGAGACAGTTGGTCGAAAGTTTTAAAAATTCAAATATTTGGTATTTTTCCTTACAAATACTTTTGTATTGGTCTTTTCACTTCAGAAGACATCGATTTCCATTATGTCGTATGGATTACTGTAGTTATGCGTTTGAGTGCTTCGACTTTTTAGGAACACTTGAGCTTGCATTATAAAGCGTTCCAGATTTATTTTTTTTCCTAAATTCCTATTTGTGTTCATCTTAAGAAGGAAAGTCGTATACCTCTCGATGGCATGAGGTAAAAGATGATAAACGGTGAGCACATTTCCGGGTGTTCTGTAATTTTTAAATACAGAATAGCAAATGGTATTCCTCTTAAGATTCATCAGCGGAAAGAAAGAAAAAGAGGAACAAGAGGAGGAGGAAGCCAAGCAAGAGAAACAATAAGAAGTGTTGTAACTTTAAATTTGTTTTGAAATAAGTTTTTTTCAAATAAAGTTTTCCAGTGATATGGCCGTTTGCATTTATTTATTTATTTATTTGTATTAATACTTACCCGAACTACATGAAACAGAGGTAACAAGCTCCACTTTAATTCGGCCCGTAAGTCATACTTACCCCTTAGTTATATGTCACGTACCCTTTAGTTATAAAATATTTACAGTATAAATATTTGTTATTTTCTGGTGTTACCCCTTATTCCAATACTTTAAATATTGTTCCCTATACTTACACATACTACTGTATAGTTACACTATATTATGAAGTTACGCTGTAAATTTGGTGTAATTACGCAGTACTTTCCGGGCTGTAATCTAAAGCGTTTCCATCTTTTTTGCTCGTTCAGTGTTTTTGGTCATGAGTGGTGTTGTTTGTGTGTTAGTGTGGCATATTTAGCAGGTTGTCTGGTCAAGATTCTTCATGATAATCAGCCAGAGCTCAAAATCACCAAACAGGATTTCCTGTGTGTTCAGATCGCTGGATTGTGTCACGACTTGGGAGTAACACTGATGCTTATTAATTTATTATTGAAATCGTCATCACGTTTGTGTTAATTTTTTTTATGTTTTTTAAGTACTGCTCATTACTTGTGTAATTATTTGTTAGTAAAAGTTATTTTAAAATAAATGTCTAAGTAGATAAAAACCATCAGTAACAGAAACCATATTTAAGCATTTAATATATTTAACTTTTTGTCTATCTATCTATCTATCATATCTATCTATCTATCTATCCTTATTGGTCCCATATATTTGATGGTCTGGTTATTCCTAAAGCCAAAAAGATTAAACAATAAAAGGTAAGTGTGTCAGTGTGAAATTAATTCTAATCAGAGGATCTGTGGAAAAATTCTTAGTCATGTCATTATGTTTGAAATAAAATAAATAAATAAATAAAACTCTGTTTTGTGTGTGCATGTCTATAAGTGAACTGAAAGTGTTCAGTAATGTGCAAAATATGACTTACATTCTGAGTCCTGCTTCTTATTCTTAGGCTTGCCTGATGAAATCCCTGAGAAGTGGAAGGTGAGAATGAAACCATTGCCCAGTTTTTCTTGACATTAGAGTTTTATAAAAAAGTAATAAACTCAAACAATGTTTGAGTCATTTGTTAGATCGTCCAAAACTATTTGAAAGTTGAATAAACACACTTAGACATCAGATCGTCATGCTAAACATGGCCAAAGTTTCAAAACACGAGTTAGACGTATGACAGAGTATTTCTGTGCCAAATATACAACTTCTGCAAACTTATGCAATTCACTTTTCAGGTATGGCCTTTATCCCGTAATAAAGAGTAAAATTCCTTGTATAGGCACTTTTCTCTGGTAAACATACACACACACATCACCCAGAGCAAGAGCCGCCCATCAACACGCTTCGTTTGGGATATGGAAGAAGAGAGATTTTTCAACAATGGCTGTGTCCCAATTCAGGGGCTGCCCCTTCGAAGGCTGCATACATCATTGTCTCGTTTAAGAAAAATAGCCATTAGATTGCAAAGTAAGAAAGGAATTACAGTATTTCACACCTCAAAATGAATATCAGTCAGTTTTATTACAGTTACTTTTCTTAAATATGTCATCCTTGATGAAGTATTCAGCCTTCAAATGTGACCTCCGGAGGACACAGCCTCTGAAATGAGACACAGCTCCTGTCACCGAAGGAGTGTGTTTTTGGTTGTGAGGGAAAGATTAAAAGCTCGTGACTCTGCCCACGGCACGCCTCCAGGAGCTCGTCTTTTTTCTGAAAGACTCGTTTAGCGTATCTATGTTTTATAAATATGATAAAACTAAGACTTTCGGAGATATGAAGGATGCATTGTTACTCTATATGTACTCAAGATTAACATGAGATTGACAGGAACTGTGCGTGTTAAACCTCTGGTAATTCTCAATAAGAGCTTCTGTAGACGTGTGACAGAAATAAAGTCAGTCTGGTTAGTAATAAGTGAAGCTGGTAATGCTGTTTGTGGAGTTGTTTAATCAGATCTTCAGAGATTTAATGTCTTTTATCTTCAGTTCATCTAAGGCTGAAGAAAGTTGTAGTTTGTGTTCTTATTTCTCTTTCTTTCAGTGTTTGTTCACAGCAGGTGTTTGAAATGATTGAAAGAATGTTTCAGGAACATCATACTAACCTTTAAATAACATTCTACTAACATTAAGGAAACTGAACATTTTCATGTTCTTGGAATGTTACAAATCAACGTTCCTACAATGTTGAATTTTAGATCAAAATTAAGTTGAAAGAACTTTTGAGGAACATTATACCTTATAAAATGTTCCTGTAACGTCAAGAAAACTGAACATTTTTAATGTTCCCAGAACCAACACTAAAGCATGTCAGAGTTAATGAGATAATTAGTGATTAAGAGTGATGATTGACCATTATTGAAGATACTGTTGTTAACAAGCAAAATCAAAGGAGAAAACCACAATTGAGTCACCATAATGGAGATCCGTGTTTGTTTTAGTTAAGCTCTTGACCCTTAAGTTTTTAAGTTGTTATCATCTGGTGTCTCCAATAATGGTCAATCATCACTCAATTAATCACTTAATTATCTCATTAATTTTAACATTGCTTCATGTTCATTTAACACCTGAGTGTGGTTCATATACTCCCAGGGAGTTATTTAACACTGTGGTTTTTGCTGTGTGGACTCTGTATTTGATGTATTTAATATCTCATCTGTCTTTGTGTCTTTACTGCAGCATGAGCAGATGTCAGTGCAGATGTTTGATGACATTGTGAAGAGTCTGAAGGCTGAGAATGAAGATGTGTTGAAAGAGCACGAACTGGATGATAGAGACGTCATCTTCATTAAAGAGTTAATCGAAGGGGCAAAAGCTTCAGCTGCTGAGGTTCATACTGATACTCCAGATGTGTTAATAAATCTGAATGATACCTTTAGTGGAAATGTTGAAGTGAAACAGACATGCTTATCTTTCAGTGGACATACGAGGGCAGAGATAAAGACAATCCTTCCTATATGAGATTGTGGCAAACAAACAGAACGGCATTGATGTGGACAAATGGGACTATTTTGCACGGTAATTATTATTAGACATTTTGATTGGCTGATGGCAACACAAGAACAGTAGCAAATATCAGACCATATTCACAGCTTGAATTCAGCCTTGTTTTAATCTCTTGTAGGTCACAGTAGGTCCAAATAAAGGCACCTATGAACTAATGCAAACAGAGACAAGCTGATATTTATATATTATTTATCTATCCATTGTGTTTTATTGTATTTGATACTCATTTCTCAGAGACTGTCATCACCTCGGCATTCGTAACAGTTTTGACCATCAGCGTTTGTTGAGGTTTGCTCGAGTGTGTAAAATGAACGGGAGAAATCACATCTTGCTTCAGGACAAGGTACATAATACAACCCAAAATTGACATTTCATTATTTATACAATTTTCATAATATCTTTTTTGATCAGCTGTCTGCTTAAAAATGTGGCGGTTGCTTCTTTGGAAAAATCAAAAAAAAAAAAAATTAAAAAAAAATAGAAATGAAAAGCTGTTGAATTTGTATTGTATCATGGATCTGTGACACTGGTGTTTGTGTGTCTAAGGAGGCAGATAATGTTTATGACATGTTTCGCACCCGATACACTCTCCATCGCCAGGCCTACCAGCACAAGATCTGCAACATCATTGAAGAAATGTGAGTCTCTCTGTTTGCAGTGAACGTCCCGCTGTACACACTTTAACATCCTTATTATTCTTTACATGACCTTACACAAATACTGCATTAGACCATTGACTGCACTCGAGGGCTCTATGAAATCGTTTTATTTTTCTCCCAAATTCCTTTTTTTCCCCGTTTTAATTTTTCTAGACTCAGTTTTAATGGTTAAATTAAATTTGATTAATCAAAAATCATATCTAATCAATTGAAATCATGATTTTTAAAAAAATAAATTTTCTGTTGTGAATTTTATTCTGGTAATCAAGTGAAGGCATAAAACATGAATTTATCTTTTAATCAAATTAAAATTAAACAAACCGATTTTTTGGCAAACATAGTGCTGCACAACATACTGTAGATTTACTGATTAAATTAAAACATGGAAGAAAACATTTATTATTACATGGAGATGAAGTTCATCTGTTCATGTCATTAGTGAGACAGTGTTGAGGAAAAAAATGATCTCTTTCTTGCAAATGAAGCTCAAGAATTCCAGAAGTCAAAATTAGACTTTATTGAACAAAACAACAAAGTCGAGACGCCTGCAGGACTTCTGAATCTGTCTCTGACCATGGGCCACTTCACTTACGTTTCTACAGCATACATGGTACAACACACTAACTCATTTGTTTTTCTATGTGTCAGGTTTGCTGAAGCGCTCGTTCTAGCTGATCGTGACCTTCATGAAGGAAAACCTGAAGATATGCTGAAGATTTCTGAAGCCATAAAGACGGCAGAGGAATACAGCAAACTCACAGGTCAGCTGAAAGCATCATTTTCCATTTTTATCTGTAAGTAAAATAATGTAATGGTCTGAAGAAATTCATTTTAATACTTTTTATTCTGTCAGATGAGATCTTTGAGCAGATCTCGTCCTCCACTGCTGAAAACCTGAAGAAATCCAGAGACATTCTGGACAAGATCGTCAGAAGAAAACTGCCAAAGTTTGTGGGAGAAGCTCGCCTGACTGAGAAAAACATGTCCAAGGTCAGTATAGAAAAATATGTTGTTTTAGTGACTGATAGTGTCCATTTTCAATGGACATGTGACTTTATTAAGACTTTACTATATTTTAATATATTTCATTAAGTATTTACTGTACAGTACTTGACTAACCCTTTCAAATCTGTAAATTCAGGAAGAGCTGACGACAACATGGAAAGCCACAGTACAGACGTACAAGCTTGATAACCCAACTGTTTCTCTGAATGCTGAAGATTTACCAGTTTATGTAAGTTATGTAGTTATTCGGTGCTTAAACTAGATTGAAAGTGATTAAGAAGCAGGTTTTGCTCTGAATTAAAACATACAACTGTTTAGTGAATTAATTCCGTAAGCTGATAATTTCATCTCTTACTCAGGTGGTTGATCTGGATCACGGCATGAAGGACAAAAACCCCATTGAATCTGTCTATTTCTACAGCAAGAGGAACCCCAATGAAGCTTCTACCATTAAAGATTATCAGGCAATCATGTTTTATTTCAGATCATTGAAGAATTTTTACAAATGGGAGCCATTCATTCCTTAATGATGTGCTTTTAGTAAACCAACTGGACTGGAGCTTGAGCTTTGTCTTGATGGGCTCAGTGAAGTTTATATTGTAGTTTATTTACTTCATGATCCAGTATCTTTAGAAAACTCATGGTGTGATTGTTGTCTTGAATTGACAGCTGTCCAGTTTCCTGCCGAAGAGGTTCAATGAAGAGCTTGTCAGAGTTTATTACAAAAGAACTGATGATCAGAGAGCTGAAGATAAGGAGGAGGAGAAGAAGAAGGTGGAAGAGGCAGAGAAGTGCTTTCAGAGATGGTGTTCAAACAGTTTTGGACTTCCCTAGACAGCTGAACTACTGACATATATTTTTCCTCTCAGCAGGGCATAGGTCCACATATGTCACAAAAGCCAAGCAGCAAAATGTAAAGAAAAAATATTTTCAGTTAAGGTATATGGTTATGGAATAATTTACTAACTGAATTAAAGACAATTGACCCTTCACTGGGAGTTTGATTGACAAGCGATCTAACCAATCATAACACAGAATCCGCATTTTGTCCGACAAAGAAGATTAGAAGATTAACCTCGGTGGAGTTAAACTTGAAAAATTGTGTATATTAACATCTTTCCGCGATTTAAACAACATTAAATGTTCACTCATGTTTATTTGATGCTATAAATTAACTAGTAGGAAGAGATGATCGGTTCACGAGCCGCTTGAGCTGAGGCGCTACAGCGATCTGTCACGACACATTAAAGAGCCACAGAACGCTTTTTATTGTTTGAATTTCTTTAACAAATTACACAGTTTGAAAGCTGGGACTTTGTTTAATATCATAAGTAACCTGCTCTGTCCTGTCTGTTGATGTGTTGTCATTATCTTTGCTCTGCGATGTATTTTTCACTCTGTGTGGCGTGACAGCGCCACGGCTTGTCGGACAAAGCAACAGTAACTAAGGGTTAGTAATAAGAGAGGTTTAATATCTTTTCAGATGATTTCATCTAAGTCTGTGACTGATAAAGTGTAAGTGCATGTTTTCTGAGAGTGCAAGCATGATGTTGAACCAACATCACATTGTAACATTGATTTAATATCATTACCATTGATTTTTTGATTAAATCTTTTTTTTTAATTTTTTTTATGTAATTGCAGGTTTTAATGTGATGTTGATTTAGTGTAGTTAATGTTGATACATTAACATTGATTTAATGTTGTTTCAATGGGTGCTTGCTATCTAGGACATATTTTAGGGATGTAAATGTATCTGGAATATATTTTCTAGACTCATTTAACTTACAACAACGACAAACCCTGGTTCACTGCAAAACTCAGCCAGCTCCGTCAGGCCAAAGAAGATGCTCGCAGAAATGGGGACAGAGTCTTGTACAAACAGACCAAGTACACACTGGAAAAGGAGATCAGAGTGGCAAAGAGGAATTATTCTGATAAACTTCAGAATCAGTTCTCTTCTAATGACACAGCTTCAGTGTGGAAAGGTCTGAAAGACTGAATCACCAACTACAAGACACCGTCCCCCAGCTCTGTGGAGAATCAACGACTGGCAGGCGATCTGAACGAGTTTTATTGCAAAATCACCATTCACACCTCCAACAACCCCCCTCTCCCCCACACCTCCAATTCAGTTCAGTGAAGATGACTGCGTCAGGTCTTCAGAAAGAACAAGAGAAGAAAGGCACCAGGCCCAGACAGCGTTTCACCAGCCTGTCTGAAAACCTGCGCTGACCAGCTGGCCCCCATCTTCACACAGATCTTCAACAGATCACTGGAGCTGTACGAAGTCCCCTCATGCTTCAAAAGCTGCACCATCATCCCCGTCCCAAAGAAACCCAAAATTACTGGACTAAATGACTACAGACCTGTGGCTCTAACGTCTGTGGCCATGAAGTCATTTGAAAGACTGGTTCTGGCTTTTCTGAAGGACATCACTGGACCCTTACTGGACCCCCTGCAGTTTGCTTACCGAGCAAACAGGTCTGTGGATGATGCAGTCAATATGGGACTGCATTATGTTCTCCAGCATCTGGACAGACCAGGGTCTTATGTGAGGATCCAGCTTCACTTATTACTAACCAGACTGACTTTATTTCTGTCACACGTCTACAGAAGATCTTATTGAGAATTAACAGAGGTAATTATTTTCTTTAGTAAATTACACCAAAAATTGTAGTTTTAGGGTAAATAGGAAATTATTTTCTTTCTTTCTTTCTTTCATTCTTTTTTCTTTCTTTCTCTGTATTTCTTTCTTTATTTCTTTCTTTCTCTGTATTTCTTTCTCATTTTATTTGAATAAATGCATTTTTAGATCAAATATTAATCTGAAAAACTGAAATCAAACTGAAAATAAGGTTGTGGGGGATGGAAAATGCAGTATGGATTGTAATGTTGATTAACATAATTGTTCAAATGACAAAACATAAGAAATTAAATTATATAATCAAATTGTTGGATTCTGTAGCATTTGCCGACCACTTGAAATTGAATACTGTGTTCTTGCCTGTAAAAAAAGAAAAAAGTTGTCATATTGAAGCATAACCTACTCACGTTATTTTGCACATTAAAACCCTGAGCTTGTTAACATTTCTTTCTTTGCAACTTGCTGAGTGTTGTTTTTCCAAATGTTTTGATATTCCAGTCTATGCCATTAATATTTTTCATAACACTAAGCACATCACAGTTCTCTGCAGCATTATATGTTGATGTTTTTTTGCGTTTGAGCCCTTTAAACTGACTCCCTCATTGGTGCCCTGACTGCTGAACTAGGGAGATTCCAACCAGCGAGAAATGTTCTGATCACAACATTATGAATTCACATTAAGGTGTCAAAACCAGCTTTTCATTAAAAGCAAAGGTGAGCCCTGTGCTTAATTGCATTATATTGTGTGTTAAAGATGGGCAGCCTTTACTCAAGTATCTAAAGCACATGATCAAATCTTTATGACACACCCTCACATTTTACTGACAAGAAGCTTCCTGATAGCTTGCTGTTGTGTAATGGGTTGAGTCTGTGAATCTATAAAATCTCCTCACAGTTCTTCATTATCATCATCCTCTTTTGCAACGACAGAGAAGTCAACAGGTCACTGAGAAAAAATGTCTGAAGATACAACAAATGTTGAGGACATCCATTGTGATATGAAAAGGCTTTACAAGAAACATGAAGGTAATGTTTCACTTATATATATATATATATATATATATATATATATATATATATATATATATAATTACATTTAATGATTTACCGATTAAATTATAAATATTTATTGTAAGTTTTCAATTCACAATCTGTATAACCGAATCTGAAGACCAATAATGGGCTAGAACATTTTTTGTGCCATTTTCCCCTAGTTTAAGGGATAGTTCACTCAAAAAATGAAAATTCTGTCATCATTTACCCTTAAGTTGTTCCAAATCTGTATAATTTCTTTGTTCTGGTGAACACAAAAGAAGAATGTTTGTAACCAAGCAGTTTTGAGTCACCATTGACTTCCATAGTAGTTTATTATTATTATTATTATTTTTTTTTTTTTAATCTATTATCTAAAATTATATATTTATATTATATTATATTATATTATATTATATTATATTATTATATATTATATTATATTATATATTTGTTTATCCTATGGAGGTCAGTGCAGATCAGAAGCAGAACCAAATATCATGATTAAAAAAGCATGATTTTAAATTTGTTAGATAGGAATGCCAAGATGCACATAGATTTTTAAAAATGCTGATAAAAATGTGTGCGCTTTAATTGAGACAGATTTTTTTATGCACATTTGCACTTAAACTATGATGGAAACACCTAACCCGAACTATAAGGCTGTGATTGGACAGCTGGACTAACCAAACATCACATCATCTCAAATGTAGGTTTGGTGGTTCTGAAATGCCCGGTTTGGTTTAATTCCCTCAAAAGCGTCTCACACGATTGTGTTCCCAAACACCAGCATCAGAGTGCATGAGAACATGACAGTGTTTATTGTGTTTCATCTGATGCTCTGAGACAAACTCATTTATGATGGAGGAGCCACAGTAACCTTTCTCAGTCAAGATTTAAAAAAAAAAAATAAAAAAAAAATATTACCTAGACATGCACTGATAGACAAATAATCAGTATCAACTGATAAAAGCAAATTTTCACACTATCAACTATCAGCAGATAGTTTAAAAAACATATACTCAGGGCTGATATATCCTGTCAATCAAAGGAGGGCAGGGAAATGCACTGAGCTCTGTGTAAATAAAATGTTAAGAAACCAGTTTGATGTTCAATATTAATGGTAATTATATGAATGAATAAAATTCAGAAAGTTAAAAAATTCAAAATCTGATAGTTACTCCAAAACAAGTTAATGAAATGGATACAGTTTTTATTAGCATTTCTTTTAAAATGTAATATTTTAAAATATAATGATTAATCATTAATTATAATGAAACTATCAGTAATTTAAAGAAAATACCTTATTTTAAATTAATAGTTTCATTATAATTAATGATTAATCATTATATTTTAAAATATTACATTTTAAAAGAAATGCTAATAAACTTTATTTTATCCATTTCATTAACTTCAAGGCAAAACCCCCAAAACTGTCGGTAGTTACCGGTATTGGCGGATATCAGTCTGAAATCGGCTATCGGTATCGGTGGAGAAGTTTAGTATCGGTGAATCTAATATTTGCTTATTATTAAGCATACTACTTTGTTAAGCCAACACTAAATATTTCTATGAAAGTATTTCAAACAGACAAAATGTCTCTCCACAGAAAAAAGAAAGACAAAAATCACTGAGGATTTCCAAAACATCATACGGAAATACTCCCTAGACTTTTCAAAGGACACCATGAAGGCAAGTAATGCATCAAATAAAGAGAGATAATGTTTCCTGTATATAGTAAATTTAGCCTATATAGCAAACAAGAGTTGTGTCATTACAATCATATGAACAGTGTTTAACTGCAGGACTGCCTGTTGGAGTGATATTGATGTCATGGGCTGAATCAATCACTTGCCCTTTTGAAACGCTAACATATAATATGACCGAACCAATGCAAATAATGAAAAGTTGTGCACTGATATCAAAGTTAAAACTGATATATAAAAAACTGATAAAACTGATATCAAAGTTTATCATTGATTTAAACAAATACAACAATAATAAATGTCACATTTATCTATTTTATTAGTTACTCCAAGAAAATGTGTTTGCTCTTTTCTTAAGACCTTTTACTTTAGGTATTTATAAATAAATAAATATTTTCTACCCTGTAGATCTTCAATGACCCCATTCATGGTCAGATTGAGCTGCACCCCCTGCTGGTGAAGATGATTGACACTCCTCAGTTTCAGAGACTCCGTCACATCAAACAGCTGGGAACAAAATATCTGGTGTTCCCTGGAGCCACTCACACTCGCTTCGAACACTCCATTGGGTAACCTTTTTTAAACTCTTTTCGAGGCTGGACCTTTGCATTGTTTTTCCTGGAAGTAAAGGGATATTCTTTGTCTGTGTGTGTTAGTGTGGCGTATTTAGCTGGATGTCTTCTCAGAAGTCTTCATGATAATCAGCCAGAGCTCAACATTACCAAACAAGATTTCCTGTGTGTTCAGATCGCTGCTCTGTGCCATGACATGGGTGAGTAGCACAAACATTCATGTATATATATATATATATATATATATATATATTATATATATATGAACTAGTGCAACTGTAACACAGCAAGTTAATGCAAATGTGTGAAATACAATCAATAATTCAGCCACAAAGTAGTAAAAAAAAAAAAATGAACAGCAAGATGATATACAAAACAGACACACCCACTCAACACACATTCACTTGCACACACACACACACACACACACACACACACACACACACACACACACACACACACACTATTATACACACAATGGACCTGTGTGGCTGTAACAATATTAAAATTGAGCCAAAAGATTCAAATAGGTTGAAATCAGATCAGATGAGATCCAGATTTATTAGTTGTGATAAAGCATGCCTGTTCTTTTTTGTTATATTTTTATTAAATTTACTGTTATGTTATGTGTAACAAATGTCCTCATCTGTGTTCAGGTTTGACTGTAGTGAAATTAATGCAAAAACTGACACTTCAAATTAACATTAATATATATATATATATATATATATATATATATATATATATATATATAAACTTTGACAAAACAGTCTTTGAGAATGTCTAAGTATAAATCCAAATCCACAATTTAAAAAAAAAAAAAACAAGTATTTATGTCTCATAATCAACATATGAAAAAAAAAAAAAAAAAAAAATTAAAGGCAAAATTGAAAACCAATATAAAACACTTTACCTTTTTGTCGTTTCAGGTCATGGACCGTTCTCTCATTTATTTGATGGCATGTTCATCCCTGAAGTCCAACCTAGTGAGTATCTGAGGTCCACCCCCCACCCCCAAAGCCAATGAATATTAAAATAAACGCCTTTACTGCTAAACCACATGCAAGGCAAATACGTCATGACTCTATAACTGAATGAAAATTGTGCTCAAATTACTTTTATATTTTACGTATAAAACATTAACATGATTAGAAATTCAAAACTGCATCACTTTATGTCATAACATAATGTATTATTTATTTAAAAATCACAATTATTTATTCAATAATTAAAATTAAGTTAATCATTGTAGTTTGTATGTGTGTGACTGAGACAGACAAGCCTGTACATTTGTACTTTATTAAACCTGCCTTACATAATATCTAAAATCTCTTTTCATTTCTCAGATTCCCCTTGGGAGGTAAGCATCATAACTCTCCTGTACATCTATAAATAAATGCTGATACACAAACTCTGTGAACTAGCATATACGATATTTAAGTCAACATGCAGTCACACTCATTTCCTTTCTCATTATATAATTGGTCTTTTTTAATACTAGGTTTTAAATATATTTAAAATATGGTAACAGCAGACATTACTGTCATTGCATTTACAGTATGAGTGTAAATTGGAAATAGTAAATTGAACACGGTAAATGCAGTACTGCAAACTGCACTTCTACTACATGTAAATGAGCACATGTACTATGGTATTTCAGATTGTATCCAGGAAATGTTCTGTTGCATTCACACAAATTGTGTATATACTATTAGCACATCTGTGTGTTCACCCCCCAAATACAATCCATGATTTCAAACTTTCCATGCTGTAAACATCCATCTTTAAAGTTGCTTCTAGAGTTCTGGACAAATAAAAATACATATGCATGCAGCTTTGATACAGCTTTAAATGCCTTTTGGGTTATTTCATGACTTAATTGACAACATAACTACAACATTACCTGTTGGCAAGCTTAGATCAAGGGTGATCAAATGAGAATTGGATTCATTTCAGGGTAAAAGGTACTGATCCTTCATTAATGAATATCTACACAGAAACAAATGAGTAATGCATCAATAACACTCTAGTAACTACTATTAACTAACAGTAAACTCTGATGAATGAATTGGTTAGTAATAGTGCTCAGTTGAAGGTGGTAGTTCACTATTAACTAATCAGTAACTACTGTTTTTTTTTTTTTTCATTCCTCCCAGAGAACTACTAAGAACTACTATATACAGGTTCATAATTAATGTGAATGATGCATAATGTATAATTAATTCTAAAGTGAAGATCATGGTAACCCACTTATAATGACTGAAGTGTTAGGAAATCCTTCAGAAGGAATCACTAATTATTTGGATCAGTATTCTAAAGTGAAAAGCATAATAACTCTCTAGTAACTACTGTAGTCATTGTAAACTTTTGAGGTTTGTGTAAAGTATTAACTCAAGAGTTACTACATAAATCAATAGGTACAACTTATTTGGATCAGTATTATAAAGTGAAGATCACAGTAACCCACTAGTACGTATTTAAATCAGAAGGAAAATTACAAAACTTTACAAAAACCTCAAAAGTTTACAGTGACTTCAGTAGTTACTAGAGAGTTATCATGTTTTTCACTTTAGAATACTGATCCAAATAATTAGTAATTCCTTCTGAAGGATTTGGTAATACTTCAGTCATTAATAGTGGGTTACCTACTAATAATGACTGAAGTACTAATGACCTTCACTTTAGAATTAATTATACATTATGCATCATTCACATTAATTACGAACCTGTATATAATAGTTCTTAGTAGTTCTCTAGGAGGTATGAGAAAAACAGTAGTTACTGATTAGCTAGTGAACCACCTTTAACTGAGCACTATTACTTACTAATTCATTAATCAGAGTTTATTGTTAGTTGATAGTAGTTTCTATAGTGTTAATAATGCGTTACTCATTTGTTCCTGTGTAGTTATTCATTAATGAAGGATCAGTATCATTCAAACATCTGCATTTCAGATATTTCAGTATTGATATGTATAGAAAAATCTATAATTTTGACAACATTGCTTTTAGTTTATTATTTCAGATGCCTTTTTAAAAGACTTCAATTGAAAAATGCATATTTAGGCTATAAAATTCAACTCACCAAAGTGAAGGAGTATGAGTGACTGCGTTACACACCACTGCTGAAATACACCTGCATTTAGCGGGTGTCAATCTCAAGCCCTGGATGTGTAACATTATGTTATAATTTGTGCATTCTGTCTTAATTTAATAAACATGCTACTGTCTGTCATTAGGGTTAAACAATAAAAGAAAAGAGGGAATCACTCACTGCTCTTGACTGAACAACTATTGTGTCTTTTTTATTAATTTGTAATGAATATAAAAAGATGCATTGGTTATTTGAGCTAGTTGCTTGTAGATGACAACTGAATGAAAAATCAAAGGTTATGTAGTTCATGTGTACAGTTTAATTGTACTTTGATGTGCGTTTATGTTCATCTTCTGCAGCACGAGAAAGCCTCTGTTGACATGTTTCACTGCATGATCAAAAAGAATGGACTGAGAAAAGAGATGGAAAAATATGGACTTAATCTATATGAAGACATCATATTTATTAAGGAATTAATTCTGAAAGGACAAAAAGATGCTAAGGTAAAAACATGTTTAATGTATTGTTTTAGTCAGTGTTTATCAGGATACAGTATTTGGGTTCAAAATATTTTCCATTCCGCAGTGGTCAATGAAGGGCAGGACTGAAGACAAGTCTTTCCTGTATGAGATTGTGGCAAATAAACTGAACGGCATTGACGTGGATAAATGGGACTATCTGGCTCGGTAAGCATGAATTTAAAATGATGTTTAAATGGTTTGAACAGGTATTAAGCAGTTAAAGACAAAGTATAAATGTGGCCCACCTCTTATTTACATGCAGCGACTGTCATTATCTCGGCATTCCTAATGGTTTTGACCATGAGCGTCTGCTGAAATCTGCACGAGTGTGTGATGTGAAAAAGAGGAAACACATCTGCTTCAGGGACAAGGTACCTGTTAATTCATCTTTACATTTACCCCTTTTCCACCAAGGCAGTTTGAGTGCTGGTTCAGAGCCAGAGCCTAGTTTTAAATCAGTTCTTTGTCTTTCACCCAAAGCACCAACTCTGAACCAGGAAATGTGGTTCATAAGTAACACCAAAACTGTAACATCTGTATCTCATGTAAAATGTGCTAATGAACTCATGTAACATATCAGTCTATAAAGAGAAACAAGAACTGTCCAAGATAAACATTAATTTAATGTGAATCAAGGGAGACCAATTTACTTTGAGCGTAGCTAAATGATCCTAACTAAATTGGCATGCGAGATTTGCATCTGCTGCCCGGCCTCACAGCACGGGTATATAATGAGCAGCAGGTGCTGTCATGATTGACTACAGGAAGCAAATGCAAGTGACGTCGTTTATTCAACAACAAGCAGTAACATAAACACAGTCAATGAAAACGGGCAGGCTTCAGGTGGCGCAGGGACTGAGATGGTCGGCTGGTGACGTGACGTGGTGACAGAAGAGTGGCGGTGAGATGATTCCAGGTTCCAGACAGTAGACAAGGCACGAAGACAGTAATCCACAGATAGACGACGAACAACTGGGACTCCGGTCAGGAACAGACAAGACAACCACGAACAGGACACCAAACAACGATCTGACAAGGAGAGATGAACGAGGTGAGTATAAAAAGACTGAGGTGATGAGCAGCAGGTGGGGAGAATAATGAGTGGCAGCTGGGTCCACTGATCACCCACGTGGCCTGGGCACACCCACAAACACACTCGCACACAAACACAAACACACCCACTGCTGTCATAACACAGAGCACGCGACAAGAAGGAAACAATGCATCTGCGAACCGTGACAGTACCCCTCCTCCTAGGAATGCCTCCTGGCATTCCCCGACTCCCTTACCTGTCGATTGTAATCCTCGATAAGGGTGTGATCCAGAATGTCCCTGGCAGGAACCCAACTCCTCCTCGGGCCGTAACCTTCCCAGTCCACCAAGTACTGAAATCCGCGTCCCCTCCGCCTAGAGTCCAGAATACGAGTTACCGAATAAGCTGGCTCCCCATCTACGAGACGCGGCGGTGGGGGAACCGGGGCTGGCGGGTTAATCTCAGAATGAAAAACAGGTTTAATTTTGGAGACATGGAAGACGGAATGAATCCTCCTGTACACTGGAGGAAGTTTAAGGCGGACTGCCACCGGACTAATGATCTTGGTGACAGTGAACGGGCCAATAAATTTAGGAGCAAGCTTCTTAGAAACGGAACGGAGAGGAATGTCCTTGGTAGAAAGCCACACTTTTTGACCGACGACGTAAACCGGAGGCCTTGACCGGTGGCGATCGGCCTTGGCCTTGGTGCGTTCCCTCAATTGGAGGAGAGTCTCTCGGGCTCTCGTCCAAGTTCGGTGGCACCTCTGGACAAAGGCGTGGGCAGAGGGGACCGCGACCTCGGATTCCAGACTGGGAAAAATAGGTGGCTGGTAACCTACACTGCATTCAAACGGAGATAGGCCCATGGACGACACTGGTAAAGTATTGTGTGCGTACTCCACCATTGAGAGTTGCTGACTCCAAGAGGAAGGATTCTTGGAGACCATACATCGCAACGTTCGCTCCAAATCCTGATTGGCTCTCTCAGTCTGACCATTGCTCTGGGGGTGAAACCCAGAAGACAGACTAACAGTCGCCCCCAGCAATTTACAGAATTCCTGCCAAAATTTGGAAACGAATTGGGGACCCCTGTCAGAGACCACGTCTACCGGGAGGCCATGAATCCGAAAGACGTGATCAATGACCGTAACCGCTGTCTCCTTGGCTGAGGGTAATTTGGACAAGGGAATAAAATGAGCCGCCTTCGAGAACCGGTCCACTACGGTTAAAACAACCGTGTTCCCTTGGGAGGGTGGGAGGGCGGTCACAAAATCTAGCGAGATATGGGACCAGGGTCTCGAAGGGACTGACAGCGGTTGAAGTAACCCATCTGGGGCACGATTGGAAGTCTTACCAACGGCGCAGACTGAGCAAGCCAAGACAAAATCGCGAACGTCACGAGCCATGAGAGGCCACCAGAATCGTTGCTTAACCAAAAACTTAGTTCGACTGACTCCTGGATGACATGCCACGTTGGAACAATGACCCCACTGAATGATCATGGACCGTAATCCCTCCGGCACAAATAATCGGTTAGGTGGACACTCGGGCGGAGGCGTTACCCCTTCTAGAGCCGACTTGACTCTCGATTCGACCTCCCATGTGAGTGTGGAAATAACTAATCTCTCGGGAAAAATGCACTCGGGAGTAGACGGGCGTTCGGAACGGTCAAAAATACGAGACAAAGAGTCGGGTTTGATGTTCTGGAACCCGGGCGGTACGAGAGAGTAAAATCAAAACGTCCGAAAAAAAGTGCCCACCGAGCCTGCCTGGAGTTCAATCTTTTGGCAGTTCTGATGTATTCTAGGTTCTTATGATCGGTCCAGACGATAAAGGGTACCCCAGAGCCCTCTAACCAGTGGCGCCATTCTTCCAATGCTAACTTGACTGCCAGCAACTCCCGATTACCAATGTCGTAGTTACTTTCGGCGGGAGATAAGCGATGTGAAAAAAACGCGCACGGATGCATCTTATCGTCTGCGGAAGAACGCTGGGACAACAATGCACCTACCCCCACCTCTGATGCGTCGACCTCCACCACAAACTGCCGTGATGGATCAGGGGCAACGAGAATAGGGGCTGAAACAAAGCGAGCCTTCAGTTTGGCAAACGCAGCTTCCGCTGCGTCTGACCACCTGAACGTAGTCTTGGGGGAGGTCAAGGCGATCAGAGGTGAGGCTAGTTGGCTGAAGTTGCGAATGAAACGCCGGTAAAAATTGGCGAACCCCAGAAACCTCTGTAGGGCCTTACGGGAATCTGGATTTGGCCAATCTACCACAGCCTTAACCTTCTCAGGGTCCATGCGTACTCCCTCAGTCGACACGATGTATCCTAGGAAAGGAACAGACTGTGCATGAAAAACGCATTTCTCCGCCTTGACAAAAAGCCATTCACTAGCAACCTCTGAAGCACTCGTCGAACGTGCTGTACGTGTTCCTGGAGAGATGAGGAAAAAATCAATATGTCGTCCAGTAGACATATAAGAACTGATCGACCATATCTCTCAGCACGTCATTGACGAGTGCCTGGAAGACCGCTGGGGAGTTGGAAAGCCCGAACGGCATGACCAAATATTCAAAGTGCCCCCTAGGGGTGTTAAAGGCGGTCTTCCATTCATCACCCTCCCTGATGCGGACCAAATGATAAGCATTTCTTAAATCCAATTTCGTGAAGACGGATGCTCCCTGCAACCTCTCGAAGGCTGAAGACATTAACGGCAAAGGATAGGTATTCTTTACCGTAATGTTGTTCAACCCCCGGTAATCAATACAAGGTCAGGGAACCATCCTTCTTCCCCACAAAAAGAACCCCGCCCCCGCTGGAGAAGAGGAATGGCGAATGAACCCGGCTGCTAGTGAATCAGAAATATATTTCTCCATAGCCTCTCTTTCGGGAACCGAAAGTGAATATAACTTGCCTTTAGGCGGAGACTTCCCTGGTACTAGATCTATGGCACAGTCGTAGGGACGATGCGGAGGAAGAGAAGCAGCCCTGGACTTACTGAACACCTCCTTCAGGTCCTGGTACTCAACGGGCACGGTAGACAGATCCACTGCTTCCTCCTGTAAGACAGAACCAGAAACAGACGAACAAGCAGAGACAAGACAAGACTTATGACACTCCTCACTCCAGGCCACGATGCAGTTCTGGACCCAGTCTACCCGGGGGTTGTGTCTGGTGAACCAAGGATGACCAAGGACGACGGGGGTGTGAGGGGAATCAAAAATAAAAAACTTAATCCGTTCAGAATGGTTGCCAGCGGTGATCAGGGTGATATCTTCAGTAATGTGAGAAATGGTGGGAAGACTCTGTCCATAGAGTGCGTGAACAGCGATTCTGTCTGAAAGGGATGTGGAACTTGGTGGCGAAAGATTGGTCCATGAAGTTACCTTCTGCCCCGGAATCCAGAAGTGCGTTGCAGTTGTGAAGGTGATGTGACCATCCCAATCTCACCGGGAGGAGGGTGGATGTGGTTGAGGACTTTCCAGCGGAGATCCCACCCGACAGTAGCCTCAAACTTACTGCCGGGCTTGCCCCTTTTAACGGGCAGTTGCAAACGAAATGTCCCACCTTGCCACAATATAAACAAAGTCCTTGGGACCTCCGCCTCTCCCGCTCCTCCCGGGAAAGCCGAGCTCGACCTACCTGCATGGGCTCATGATCTTGAATGGGACTGATCGTGTCCTCGCCGCTGGACCTCCGGACTTCCTCACTCCTGTGGGCTGGACTTCTCCGCTCGGCCCTGGTCAGCCGAGCATCCACCCGGAGCGCCAGGTCAACGAGACCATTAAACGTGGTGGGGAGGTCCAGCGCGTAGATCTCCCTTTGAACACGATCAGCCAACCCATGCAGGAACATGTCCCACTGCGCCTCCTCGTTCCAGTGACACTCTGCCACCAAAGTACGAAATTCGATGGAATAATCAGACACCGACTTCTCTCCTTGGCGTAGTTCCGCCAACTGTCTGGCGGCTTCTCTCCCCGCGACTGATCGGTCGAACACTCTCTTCATTTCTGCGGAGAGTGACTGGAACGAGGTACAGCAGGGTCTTGGTTCTCCCACACCGCCGTTCCCCAGAGCGATGCCTTCCCCGTCAGAAGCGTCAGTACGAAAGCCACTCTGCTTAGTTCGGTGCTGAAAGTGCGGGGCTGCAGAGCAAAGTGCATGGTACAATGTGTCAGAAAAGCTCTACAAAATCCTGGTTCACCTGAATAAGCTTCGGGTACTGGAAGACGAGGCTCCGAAGCGGCGACGCTCGCTGGTGTGGGTGGGGAAACGGCCGGTGTGGGCGGCGCAGCGGGAACACGAAGCAGCTGGACTTGCTGGGTGAGCTCGGATACCTGCGCCACGAGAGCCTGCACGGCTCTTCCCGTCTCGTTAAGATTTCTCTCCTGTGACTCCATTCGACGAATGCTGCTGTTGACGAAATCCTCCAGTGAAGACTGCTGAGTGCTTGCTGCTTCCGCTCCTTGGTCAGATCGTTCTGTCATGATTGACTACAGGAAGCAAATGCAAGTGACGTCGTTTATTCAAACAAGCAGTAACATAAACACAGTCAATGAAAACGGGCAGGCTTCAGGTGGCGCAGGGACTGAGATGGTCGGCTGGTGACGTGACGTGGTGACAGAAGAGTGGCGGTGAGATGATTCCAGGTTCCAGACAGTAGACAAGGCACGAAGACAGTAATCCACAGATAGACGACGAACAACTGGGACTCCGGTCAGGAACAGACAAGACAACCACGAACAGGACACCAAACAACGATCTGACAAGGAGAGATGAACGAGGTGAGTATAAAAAGACTGAGGTGATGAGCAGCAGGTGGGGAGAATAATGAGTGGCAGCTGGGTCCACTGATCAGCCACGTGGCCTGGGCACACCCACAAACACACTCGCACACAAACACAAACACACCCACTGCTGTCATAACACAGAGCACGCGACAAGAAGGAAACAATGCATCTGCGAACCGTGACAGGTGCATCGCATCTCCAGGTTTTCGCAGAGAAGCCGATCCGATGACCCGGCCGCTCAGCGGTGGTACAGCAACTGTGGCGACAGGATGTGATGTGTCCTTTCCCTCCTTCAGGGAAAGAGGGTTACATACGTAACCAAGATGTTTCCCTTTCAGTTGGTCATGTTCAAGGCCACGTCTTGTGCCTGGTACTGGAGACAGTACCAGGCAAGTTTTGTGTTCAGTCCATGTACAGTCACAGAGCACGGATGAGACAAAGCTAGGGCTGGGTCTGCCTTCTGGGGGCAGCGCTTACAGGCTCACCACCTGGTCCCCTACCTTCTTGATGGAGGCAACCAGGTACAGTTTTCATAGAAAGAATCTTCAACTCTATTGAGGGTATGGAGGGAGGTTGAGGAGGATTTAACCTTCTCGCCCCCTAAGGAACCTGACAACCAGGTCATGCTTCATGACTGACATACCTTATATTGGGTTGTGATATGCAGGGGGAAGGGCAGCCATCTCGGGTCGCCCATCTCAGGGGTGATGTTTCACGGACTGTTTAAACAGCAGCTACGACGGGTTGTGTCATCTTCCTGCGGCGGACACAGTACAGCAGGCTGTGCCAGAGTTTTTTTTTTTTTTTCCCAACAGGGTGCCAGTGCCCTTGACTGAGGGGCAGCCCAAAAGGAACGCTGTTGGCGCAAGCTCTTGATTGCCTCAGTCTGCTACTGACTGCGTAGAATTGCTGGGCAACTTGTGAGATGGGGGCATTGAGAAAGCATACTTTGACAACCTCTCGCACCTCTGCAAGGTAAAGGCAGGGGGCGCTTCTGGACAACCAAGATGAACATCGTCTGACCTCTCTGTGATACAGTGATTGACATCTGATCCTCAGCTGGAGCCCCGAATAAAGTGCTAGGTTCCTCATGAGAATGACCAGCAATCCCATCCGGAAGCTGCACAGCTTGTAGTGCTATAGAGGGAAACAAATGAGTAATGCATTATTACTCATTTGTTTCCCTCTATAGCATGGAGATTGTTTCCTCATGGAGATTGGTTCCTAAGGGGGAAGATTGGAGATTGGTTCCTCAGGGGGAAGCCCTCACCATAATCCTAGAGTCACCCAAGCTATTTCACCAAAATAACCCTCTCCTGGTGGCCAGGAGGGAAACTAAATAGGAGAATAGATGAAGGGACTCCACCTCATTCGAGACACTTGAGTCTCAACCATGCACATAGGCTGCGTTCCAGTTCATTTTTTAAATGCCCTTCCCTCGCTAACTTCCCTCGGTCTCGTTGACTCGGATGTACGTCATTGCTTACGTTGCACGAGTGCCCACTTCTGGCGGAACCTTTGCAATGGGCTTAATTGGAACGTCCTAAGCCCTTGATCACTTGGAATCCGCAATTTTCCCCCCTTACAAATTATTTAATACAGCATTCTATATGTATATATGTGTGTTTTAAATGTTTAAAAAATAATTAATATATCATAGAATTGTTTGTGGTAGGGTAAATTAAACGCGATATGCGGTGACGTCATAATCGTGTTGCATTGTGGGTTATGGATCTGCCTGAAGTGTACACGTGAAGTAAAAAAATCGAGGTTAAAATCGAGGGAGCGAGGGTCTGTCCATGTAAACTTCCCTCGTCCACTTCACGAAGTGGAACGCACTTCAAAATGGCGGCAGGGATTCCCCCGAGGGGAAGTGTGTAGGGAAGATCGCGAGTGCGTGTCTAAAACTGGAGTGGAATGCAGCCCTAGAGTGCAGAGTGAGCACTCTCAAACAGCGCACCGTTACCAGCTGTGAGAGCAGCCTTTTAGCGCTCACAGAAGGCACAAACAAACATCAACGAGAGATCTGACAACTGCTGCAGTGCCGAAATACCATCACCAAACAGAAAGAAAGCTTCTTCCCTAAAGAACTGGCCCTGTTAGATAACACTTACTTGTAGATTAGAGCAGGAACAAATGAACCGTTCAGCTACGAAGCCAAAAAGCTGGAGATGCAACGCACATGCTGCTCATTATATACCGATGCTGGGGGATGGTGCATCTGATGCAAATCTCGCATGCCAATGTCCATTGACTCATTTAGTTACACTTTTTGTATATTGGTATCTCTTGTGAGATCCCAATTTGTCGGTCATGACGTGACTTCGAACGTGACTGACTGAAAGGGAAAAGTCCTTTCAAATAGACAATCCAGATCAGTACAAGATTTGGTACACTGAAAATATGAACTGGCAATGCATATAAAGAATGCCTGATTTTTATTTATTTATTTTATTTTTTTTTTTAACCAAATTGACTAGGCTATTTATACACCATTGAAGACAATGTACTGCATTTTAAAACACTCATTTTAATTAACAATCATTAACTTTACCTCTTGTATAAAAATATTGTCTTGAATGCAAATAAATTTGCTCTGTTGTAGGCATTTTTACAATCTTTTTAATACACAGTTTTGTTTGTCTGTTACTCTTTGTCTCAGTGGCAGAAATGTTTTATGTTTCACACTCGATACACTCTCCATCGTCAGGCCCTTCAGCACAAGATTGGCTACATCATCGATGTCAAAAGTTTTTTGTTTGTTTTTTTTTTTATATTTATTTTTTTTTTTTTTTTTTTTTTTCCTTTTTTCTTGCTTTTGTGAATGCTTGTTTCTTTCGGTACATTAGGATCAAGGATGCGCTTGTACTAGCTGATGGCCCACTGAAGATCTCAAATGCCATAGATGACATGCTGGAGTACACAGAACTCACAGGTCAGATAAGACATTGAGAAGAATGTTTCTTTTCTAAAAGTAACAATGAAAGAAAGCCTACACATTTGGTTAATACATGTAATCTATTTGTCATTTAGGACCACTTATGTCACACATGTAATTGATCATTCTGAAGCTGTTGTCAACCATGTAGTAGAAAAACAGCTGAATGGAGGATTTAAATAACTTTGATAAGAGTCTGAATTGTTTTTATTGACATTATGGATCAGAGTTGTCAGCTGACTCACATTACGCACATGCGTTTATTCTATACCAATATTCTACTGACACTTTTCTTTACCTCTTCTCTTTTAGATCACATCTTTGATCAGATCTTGAACAAGCCAAACACACGTCTGAAAAAGTGTGTTGGAGAGGCCAGATTGGATGCAGATAAATTAGAGGTACCTTGATTCTGTTTAAAAGGTCCAACCCAGCTAATAGAATTTTGTTATAAGAATGTTCTCTAAATATTAAGTGTTGGTTCTGGGAACATTAAAAACATCCAGTTTTCTTGATGTTACAGGAATGTTTTTATAAGGTATAATGTTCCTCAAACGTTCTTTCAACTTAATTTTGATCTAAAATTCAACATTGTAGGAACGTTGATTTGTAACATTCCAAGAACATGAAAATGTTCAGTTTTCTTAATGTTAGTAGAATGTTATTTAAAGGTTAGTGTGATGTTCCTGAAACATTCTTTCAATCATTCAAACACCTGCTGTGAACAAACACTGAAAGAAAGAGAAATAAGAAAACAAACTACAACTTTCTTCAGCCACAGCCTTAGATGAACTGAAGATAAAAGACATTAAATCTCTGAAGATCTGATTCAACAACTCCACAAACAGCATTACCAGCTTCACTTATTACTAACCAGACTGACTTTATTTCTGTCACACATCTACAGAAGCTCTTATTGAGAATTACCAGAGGTTTAGATGTTTCGTTTGAGGTCACCATAATTGAGATCAGTGTTTGATTTAGTTGAGCTCTTGAGCCCTGACTGTTATAGAGTTGATTCTTTATCAGCAATTGCAGATGTTTTCAGAAAACATTTCTGCAATGATAAAGCAGATCAACATGTCTGTTTTAATAACAGACAAACGACTGTGTTAAAGTGGTTTAATCAACTGCTTTATTGTAGTTGTCTTTACTTTGGGTATTGAGGTGTTATGCGAAGAGGAAATTCGCTCAAATATGATTGATTAAACAATTCTTTAACACTGAACTGATTTATGTTGGATTGTCCAAAATTTAGAAGTTATAATCGACACACTTAGACATCAGCACTCATACAAACCTCAACAATGGTGACAATAATAATAATAAAAAATTAGCTACATAATTTATTCATGTCACAATGCATGCTGGGAACCATGAATGTGTTTTGTATGCTGGCATGAATCATGTCACCATTGTTGTGTTTCATATGCTGAATGTTGATGTCTGTAAGTGTATAAATGACACAAGACAGTGTTTTAAACAAAAAGTTAACAATGACAGGGTTACAAATGATATTTTTCACATTGGTTGAGTTTGATATATCATTTCAATTCCTTAATTTAACTAGTGATGGGACGGTTGATACCGGGGCTCCGATGCTCCGACGCAGTTTTCAAAGCACTATTGTATCACACACTGTACCGATGCTTGTATCGAAATGAAAATACCACGTGATTGATGACGTTGAAGCTTCGAACGTCATGCAGTATCGGAAAATCGAGACAGCTGGTTTGAAAAAATTGGCGCTTCGCCTGATGCATGAAGGAAAATGCATTTAATCATGTTTTATTGCTGGGGTCTCAGAGACTCTGAGCAGAACATAAAGGTTAAACAGCTCACCCAAAATATTTTTTTAACTACTCTTATGATCACATCACTGTATATTTTATATTATTGATCAATATGTGAATCCATTGACCAGGTTACACATGACACGAGTTGTGGACTCATTGTCACAAATTAATTTAGATGAGATTACATCAGATTAGATAAAAACAGATTCAAGACAAGAGTGATTCGTATGTCACGGTCATCCGAAGCTTTGCTCACATGCTTTTTCAAACCGTAGATCTGCTCCGCAATGATTTAGATATGGTGAAGAAAACAAGTCTGACCACCAGATGTCACTAATGCCACTGTGTTAAAATCTTCGAGTAATGAACCATTTTTCGGCAAATTTGATGAAAGCCTCAAACGCTTCAGAAAGCCTCGGTTTCCCATCACTAAATTTAACAATTACAGAACTAAGCACTTGTTTAAACCACTTCAGTGCAGTCATTTGTTTGTTATTAAAACAGCCATATTGAATATCTTTATCAGTGCAGAAATGTTTACTGAAAACACCTGCGATTGCTGATAAAGAAGCAACTTTACAATAGTCAGGGCTCAAGAGCTCAACTAGAGCAAACACTGATCTCCATGATGGTGACCTCAAATGAAACATCTAAACTTCTGTTAATTCTCAATAAGAGCTTCTGTAGACGTATGAAAGAAATAAAGTCAGTCTGGTTAGTAATAAGTGAAGCTGGTAATGCCGTTTGTTGATTTAAAGGTGCCCAAGAATGCTTTTTCACAAGATGTAATATAAGTCTAAGGTGTCTCCTGAATGTGTCTGTGAAGTTTCAGCTCAAAATACCCCATAGATTTTTTTTAATTAATTTTTTTTAACTGCCTATTTTGGGGCATCATTAACTATACACTGATTTTTGCAGCACGCCGCCCCTTTAATTCGCCTGCTCCCTGCCACACGAGCTCTTGACTATATTACAGTGCATTTACAAAGTTCCCACAGCTAATATAACCCTCAAATGGATCTTTACAAGATGTTCGTCATGCATGCTGTATGCATGCTTCGAATTATGTGAGTAATTTATTTAGATGGTTACGTTTGATTCTGTGTGAGTTCGAGGCTGTGCTCTGTGGCTAAAGCTAACATTACACACTGTTGCAGAGATTTATAAAGAATGAAGTTGTGTTTATGAATTATACAGACTGCAAGTGTTTAACAATGAAAATAGCTATGGCTCTTGTCTCCGTGAATACAGTAAGAAACGATGGAAACTTTAACCACATTTAACAGTACATTAGCAACATGCTAACGAAACATTTAGAAAGACAATTTACAAATATCACTAAAAATATCATGTTATCATGGATCATGTCAGTTATTATTGCTCCATCTGCTATTTTTCGCTGTGTTCTTGCTGGCTTACCTAGTCTGTTGATTCAGCTGTGTGCAGATCCAGACGTTAATACTGGCTGCCCTTGTGTAACGCCTTGAACATGAGCTGGCATATGCAAATATTGGGGTCATACATATTAATGATCCCGACTGTTGCGTAACAGTCAGTGTTATGTTGAGATCCGTGTGTTTTCCAGAAGTCTTTTAAACAAATGAGATTTACATAAGAAGGAGGAAACAATGGGGTTTGAAACTCAATGTATGTCTTTTCCATGTACTGAACTCTTGTTATTTAACTATTCCGAGGTAAATTCAAATTTTGTTTCTAGGGCACCTTTAATGTTTAATGGTTTAGCGATTTATTGTCTTTTATCTTCAGTTCATCTAAGGCTGTCGTTGAAGAAAGTTGTAGTTTGTGTTCTTATTTCTCTTTCTTTCAGTGTTTGTTCACAGCAGGTGTTTGAATGATTGAAAGAATGTTTCAGGAACATCATACTAACCTTTAAATAACATTCTACTAACATTAAGGAAACATTTTCATGTTCTTAGAATGTTACAAATCAACATTCCTACAATGTTAAAATTTTAGATCAAAATTGAGTTGAAAGAATGTTTGAGGAACATTATACCTTATAAAAACGTTCTTGTAACGTCAAGAAAACTGGATGTTTTTAATGTTCCCAGAACCAACACTGAATATTTAGAGAACGTTCTTATAACAAAATTCTGTTAGCCGGGATTATAGCAGATTTAATTCTTGTTAATGTTAATCTGTATGAATTAACACATGGTATTTACATTCATCTCACAATAATTTGGCAGAGATGTTCTTACTAGAATAGAAAGTGAATTTAAGTCTTTGTATTGTGATACTTCTAAAGCCCTGTCCCAAACGTTTATTTTTTTCCCCTGATATTATTCATAAAACAGTGAAGAAGAGACAGGGATCAAAGGGAGAGTGGGAAACAGAACTGGAAAAGTAGCTCTTTATAGTATTAGGACTTATGTCTGACCTTTCTATTCAGGGCTGTCAGAGCAACAAGTGGGAGCAGCTTTTGACCGGACAAAAATCATATAGTTCTAATTCAGCATCCCATTATATCCTCTCCGAGAATTGTATTTATGCTCATAATCGAGATGTTTTCTGTTTTATATGGTTATTTGTCATTTTATGTCTTCGCACATGTAGTGTCAGTTTTAGCATCATCGCATCAGTGTTTTATCAGACCACTGCATGATACTGTATGTTATTGAAGACAGAAAATATAAATATAAAATATAATGTTTTGTTTCTATTTTATTTTACCATTTCATAATTATTTGCATAAATGACTGATGAATTTCCTTTCTAAATTCTTGAGGAATTACTGAGGATCAGCTTGGAGGGCCAGTCTGATGAAGCCAAGAAAACAGTGTATGAGGTAATAATTCTTTGTCTCACTTAATTCAAGTGTTTGTGAGAAACGGTCTTTGGTACGATAGTATCGGTACTAAATCGATACCATAGGTTACAAATATCCAGCCTTAAAAGATTGCTGATTTTTTGTTAAGATTGCTACATACTCAGAAATACTTAGATAAACTCAGATATACTCACTTATTATATATATACATTTATGTTTGGAGAAAAGTTGCATACTGTATTGTACCTTTAAAATGCTAAATATATTAATATATGAATTAATTTATTTTAAATTAATTTTAGTTATTATTAAACTAAATGCATAGTGATATAATATTGTAATATCATTTTAACATTCATATTAGTAGACTTCATATTATTATTTCATTATAACATTAAAATTAATATTATTAATCTTATTAAACATTCAATCAATCAAATTCAATTAATATTTAATTGTTTGAAATTAAACCAAGTGCAAATGTTATGAACCTAAATAACATTGGTTCTTTTGTGGCACTCTGGCATGTTTCTGCTGCTATTTTTTCTGACCAAAGGCATATTAAATGCACAATATGTAACATTTCTTAATTAAAATATCATATTCATTCACTCACCTATTTGAGATCTTTTTTTGCACTGAATAAATTTTAAGTAGAATATTAAGTATGTTGGTAGTACTTTATTTTACAGTATATGTACTTTCCTGGTACATATATAGTAATTATGTTGTACATACAGGTAAAAGAGTGGTAACATATGTATGTACATAGAAACTAATAAGAAACACTGCTGTACTTTCCAATGGTACATACATGGTAACTACTTTGTACCTATAGACAAGTGTTGGGTAATAACAGGCACTTATTTTTTAGTGTCTGTATATGGTAAGTAACAGACACATTACTGTACTTATACAGTATATACATGGTAACTATGTTGTACAAACCGACAAGTGTTGACACATAATGGACACTTACTTACCTGTAACTACTGTGAAACAAATGTGCTCACCAAAATGATACACTGCAGTAACTGTACAGCACTTCATAGTGTTAATACTTATCAAGTTCCCCCCATGGAATTAGGACTGTAAAATAAAGTGCATCCTTACACATAAAACATTATATAGGACTAAGGACTTACATTGACCGTTCCGCCTCTTTTCGTCTGGCAGAACAGCTTTTCCAGATGGATAGTCGACACTATAGCACTCGTTTACTTCTCTTTAGGCCTTCAATGCCCTTTAGGTGTGAGAGCGCATTCCACGAGAGGCATGGCCTCCTCCTGGGCGTGGTCCTGTGGCATTTCCATCTCCGACATCTGCGCGGTGGCTTGCTTGGCCTCGCCATCTACATTTGTCAGGTTTTATAATCTGGACATTCCTGCGTGATTGAACTGTATGTATCTTGTCTTATGTATAATAAGACGAACGACGCAGTACGAGTGTAGTATCGAAACGGAACGTACTTGGTTACTAACGTAACCTCGGTTCCCTTAAGCCGGGCACACATTTAACGACTAGCTAAAACATTCTAAGACTGAGCTCAACATACAGCGATAGTTTCCTGCTCCTGAAGCAGATATAAATACTTACACATGGAATTTGAACACCGACTGTAATTGCAGACTGAAAGCAACTGGCTCTGACTGGATGCGTTTGAGCGCGATCAGACATAAGTATCAATTTACATTCATAATCTGCCTTACAATCGTTAAGTGTGTGCGCGGCTTTAGATACGCCTCATGCCGTTTTGCTTCGGTCCAATTAAATCGATTTGCCACGGTGAGACGGACTCTTATACTGCCCAATACCTCTCCCCTGTTGGCGTGCTCTAGAAACGGGCTCGAGTGGGCTCGCTCACCATTGGCTCGCTTACCATTGGCTCACTCGGCATTGGCTCACTCGGCACGCCGTCATTGGTTCGTTTATTTTAACTCTACGAACCTTTGGATTTAGAATCTGAGAAATAAGGAGTTTTCCCCACATGTGTCTTGTCTTATGTATAATAATGAACATATGTGTCAGGGTTGTCACTTCTGTCTGGTTTATTTCTTGGTTTATTTCTCAGATCCCGGCACTCACGTCTAGTTTGGTTTCGGTTTCGTGTCAGGATTCGGACACTCGCGCTCCCTGTCCTGTCTTTATTGTGAGCGCACGGTTGAGTGTACTTTCACTTGCCATGCGTTCTTGTCTCGCGTTTTGGTCGGTTCTTATTGACCAGGCGCTCTTGTATTGTCATGTTTTGTGTAGCATGTGGTTTGTTTCTACCTGCCGCATGCTTTCATGTTGTGATTTTGTCTTGTGCTGTGTAAAGGCCGGAACACACCAAGCCGACGGTCGGCCGTCGGGCAGTTTTTCTTCGTCGGCCCACTAAGTTTCCTCGGTATGTTCCACACTATCGGCTGAAGTTGACATGTTGAATCGGCGTTATACCTCGTTGGGGCCGTCGGGCCATATGATCATTCTGATGTTCAGCTACTGCCGCCTGCTGTTTCGGAAAGGCATTTCATCTCACGCAGGCGCAGAACTGATGTGCTGCTTGGCCGTCGACTGTTTAGCGTCAGTTTGGTGGGGCAGGGCAATTTTGGACACAGACGCTGCCGACATGAGCCAACCCCTGCTTTCGTCGCCACTAGTTCAACGGCATCGGCTTGGTGTGTTCTGGCCTTAACATGCAATCTGTGTTTCACGGGCTCCGTGCTCTCATGTTGTCTTGTTTTGTGTGAACACGTGGCTTATGGATTCTCTCATTAGCTGCGTGTTCATGTCTCATTTAGTGCTTGTGTTTTTGTTTTGTTTGGTGTGAGCACATGGCTTGTTATGTGTTTCTTTGTGCCATGTGCTCTCATGTCTATTGTCTTGACCCCGCCCACCTTGTTACCTCATTATTGGTTCATTTGCCCCACCTGTCCTCCCTCATTACCTGCCTTGTTTGTTCTCCTATTTATTCTCCTTGTGTTTGTAGTCCTGTGCTGGATCGTTGTTGTTTGTTTCCCTTTGTAGTCCAGTCCAGTCCAGTCCAGTCTAGTCTAGTCTAGTCTAGTCTATGTCAAGTCTGTTTTCCCCCATGGGGTAGTTTTTGTTGTGTTTTGTTTTATTTTTTATTATTAATAAAAGCACTCTTCCCTGCAATTGAGTCCTCGCTTCCCTCACCAAAAACCTGACAATATGAAGAGTTTGGTTCCAAAACGCAATAACATTTGGATTCATTTGAGTAAAAGGTGTTTTCTTTACCAATAAATTTTCTGTTTCAAAATTTCACATAGCATCTTTTGGTTATAAAAACATTATAAATTCAAATCTACACTTTGATTTTAAAAAGTGTATTATAAAAATGTATTATTTTTTTTCCCCAAAATGCAATAAATCCATCAATATAAGTCTAAACTTTTCCAATATTTATCTTATATACAGGCATTTTACTAAAAATAAAATGGGTCATCTTGTTAATGTTATGAATTATTTGTCATTACCGATTAAAGAGTATCTGGTGCCACTGCTCGGTTAAATAAACACATTTGCCGAGTACATTGGTATTAAAAACGGCTTTTTAAAAAAAGCCTTCAATGTTTAAAGTAGGTGGAATGTAGCGCTGTGATTGGCTGAGCGGATATATCGCGTTCTGCAGAAAAAGGAGACTGCAGTTTGTCGCGTTTTGGACACGACGGATATCACATTAATTAAAAATTAATTAATTAATAAATTACTTTTCAATACCGACCAGATACAATAATGATTTTGGTGGAATATAATTTTTTTTTTTAAATGCTGTTTATCGCGTTTTGGAACCAAACTCTTCATATTTATCCATCTGAATTGAATGTTTTAGTCATTATTCTGTCATTTTGCCAAATTTGTAATTAATATAATTCATTCAGTGATATACTGTAAACATGGTTACTACATGGTAATATTGTTTCAATAATAAAACCATTGTTAATTTTCGTAAGGAAGCTCATCAGTCACATTCATTTAAAAATGTAAATTCAACAGGTATGAAATACGATCAATAAGAGAAAACACTGTTATAAAAAGACGTGCACTGGACTGCGGCGGGTTAGTTGGGAAATACATTTATTTATTATTCAGAATGCACATTTAGGAGAAATATATTTAACATTTCAGCAAGATATGAGATGTAAACATCCTCAGTTTGGAAATGCATAGGTCTTTTACACACTAATAAGCTTCTGTGTATTATTTGAAAAGAAGGATCTTCATCCTTCAAGCTACGTGATTGTTACTGTTTTGAAGCGAGCTCTAGCAGAAAAACCTACACACTGTGCCTTTAAAACAGTAGCTATGTTTCCATGACCCTGTTTTTATGTGCATTTTGAGAGATGGAAACTACAAATTTATGGAAAAAAAAATTAAATTCCTTAATTTGGAAAAAAAGGTTTTTACACTCCCTTGAGGTGTTTTTGACTTGTTCAAAAAAGAGTTAATGTGAATAATGGGAGATGCCGAATACATTTGCCAAATACATTCTGACATAGTGAACATTAAACCTGATGCAGTTTTATTTACTTTTGGTTACTAGGTAACCAAAAGGCTTGTCACTTCTCCATTGTCAGTTAGGCTCATTCCTATCCCTTGAAACCTGTTTGAGCATCAAGTCTGAGTTGGAGAAGGTAGGGGGTGTTAATGTGTTGTCTCTGGATCATCTGTTTGATCCATCTTGTACCTCTATGTTGTTACATTTGCTGGTTTCGTGTCAGCACCTAGCGGTGAACTTCGGAACAGCACTGTATCTACCAAAATCATGATATTGTACCATTTGAAATATATTCTGAATGTCTTTTGTTTTATATCACTGTGTATCTTTTCATAGAAGTTTCTCATCAGATTTATATTGTTATATTGATAACTTTTGTGTTTTTTTGTTGTTTGTTTGTTTGTTTGTTTTGTTTGACTGATTTACTTTTCCAAAACCTTTAGGAAACACTAAGTGAAAACTGGATGACAGCGGTCAACGATTACAACACGTCTGCCAGCACACAACTGAATGGTTCTGATTTTGAGATTTGTGTAGGTTTGAACAGTAAAAACTACCTCTTTGTTTTACTGGTTTAGACTATTTCTATATAGTTCGAGAAAGGCTTTTAAATGTATTGTGTGATTTTGGTTTCACTTATCACTGCAGGTATCCAAGCACAAGATTCATAACTGGGTTGTTAGTGTGAACTTCAATATGTCCGATCAGGATTATCAGAAGGTCCAGAAGAACGCTGAGGAGTGCTTTCAGACGTGGTGTGAGAAAGACTTCATTGATTCAGGTAACTCTAATTATTGTGTCTGCATTTATGTGTTTCTATCATGTGTGGTTCTTTTTTAAACTTTCTGTTTATTTTATGGATTTAGTGGACTAATGTCATTTATCCAGCCCAGGCTCATTAGACGTACCTGTGGAAACATTTTTGCAAAACGCAAAATACATTGTGTTTCATTCTTGTGGCACTGAAACATTGAAGGACAAGGACTGAATCTTTAAACAAATCATTAAAACTAACTGGTCTGAATTACTTCATCATGAATCAGAATTTTACATCACAGACTGACCCAATTAATCACAATTTCTTTCTGTGATTAATCGCAATTAAAAACACAGTTTTTATGTTTTTTAATGTATTTTATAATGTAACAACTTCACAGTTAATCTCCAAATTAAGACAACACAAAGAAACAACATGAAGACAGTATATTTTAAATACTTGTTTAATGGCATCTTTTTATGAATGAAGACAAGTATCACTGATACTAATCGCCTACAGCTACTGATGTCTCCATGAAATTGATTTTTTTCTCCCAATTAAACATATAACATATAGCCATTCAACATTACAGTGTAATTGAAAGCTATATCATTTTTTACATTTATTAGGCTTCAAAAATATAACAACTTTTAATTTGAGTGAACTTAATAATAATACTAATAATAATAATAAAATGTCATATTTACCTGTGCCTTTCCTACCTGTCTAACAGTTAGGAAAAATACAGAAATTGAATAAAGTTACCAAACAGTCTTCACTGCTTAATTTATAGCCTAAATTAAATATAGCTAATCATTATTAGAGCTACAAAAGTTCTTAAAAGTAACTATCTCCGTTACCTTTGTTCTTTCATTATCTTCAATGACAGACAGCATTAATGGTTGCTGTCACTTTAAGAGCTGCTGCTGTTGCACATGACATGGATCTTTCTCACAGCTCTTTACTTTCTTAAGACTTTATTTAACTCATTCAAGGCTGCTCTTATGATGATACTTGACAAAACGGATATTATATTTTATTTCTATACTGGTGCGCGTCTTTCTGTGTGTTGTGTGTGTGACAGGACATTCACAGACAGCACGTTCTCTTTTGGCGCGTTTAAATGGTTTTAAAGCATTTGCATGAATAAGAGCCAAAGGATGACAGAAAAAAAACTGATGCTGCATTAATTGCATTAATATTTTTAAACTGGAAAAAAATAAATTGCATGCGTTTACACATTAACGTTGACAGCACTATGAATAAGGTATTTAGATTTTAATAAAACTCTGACTCCATTATTTTATCTGACTTAAACTAATTTTAAACATGTATCATGTCAAGTCAAACTGCAATGGAACAAAATATATTTTACAGAGTCTGCAGGACAACCAACAGACAATACAATAAACCCAACAGCAGCACATTCATTTAGAACAGTGATTAAACTGACTGAATTCACATTTCGGCCAGTTTGAATCAAGTATTCAGACAGACTATAGTAATATTCTGTTGACCCTTTCCATCCAGACAATCTGTCTACAGCCCGAAGCATTCTAGAAGACGTTGTCAACAGACGGCTGCCAAAGTTTGTTGGAGAGGCCCGACTGAAGGAAGATGGATTAAAGGTACCCTACCGTCTGTTAAAATGTCTGATATAACATGCTTACTCTGTGTTAAAGTTAACCTGTATGTTTTGACACAGACAACCACCCCATAGTCAATGAAGCAAATTGTAGACTTTAAGGACGGCAATGTTTACAGACTGCCTTTTCCTCTCCACTTTTAGAAAATGCTGACAGAACACTGGAAGATGATGGAAACTGAAAATCTGAATGAGAATGACAAGGAAATTTTTGTAAGAATTTTTATTTAATGATTCTGAATTCCATAATTACATCTGCATAAATTTGAGTTCTCTTTCAAGACAGTGAACTTGTGTGTGCTGTGTGAGCAGCTGATACTATGGGAATAATGATTTCTGATGCATTCAAAGAATCACAAGCAATTTATTGTCGGATGACACGTGGTGCTTTGGTCCATATGTGAGGTGTACCTGAAACTGAAACATAGTGGCAGTTTAGTTTTTTGTTTATTGATCATCTCGTCTCTCTGCAAGCCTAAAGTTTGGTTTATAGTCGCAGCGTCATCCAGATATTCGCTTACTTTTACAAAATGAGCCAACAATAACAGAAATAAGCCCTTTGAATGAAAATCAGAGGTGTAAAGTCTATAGGTTCAGAAAATAAAAGTCCTCCTCTGTATTTTTTTCCAGTCGCCTGGATTAGCACACTTTTTCAACCAGGAGGTAGACAGCAAAACCTCCAGTGTTAAAAATTATATGTGAGTCCATACTCAAGAGTGTTAAAGTGTTAAATGAACACTGAAGCAGTGTTAAAGTTAATGATTAATTGAGTGATTAATTGAGTGATGATTGACCATTATTGAAAACTCCTGATGCTCATTTAACACTCTGAGGCCCGGTTTCACAGACAGGGCTTAGCCTAAGCCAGGATTAGGCCTTAGTTCAATTAGGACATTTAAGTAGCTTTTATAAATGTGCCTTAGAAAAAAAAAAAAACATGCATTTTAGTCTAGGACTAGTTTAAGCCTTGTCTGTGAAACCGGGGGTTATTTTAACACTTTAACACTCTTGAGTATGGTCTCACATACACTCCCAGGAGAGTTCATTTAACACTGGAGTTTTTGCTGTGTGGGTGGAATAAACATATGGCAGGACCTATACTTTCTGACCCCTGGGCCCTCATGTATAAAAATTTCAGAGATTTCATCCTAAAAGTGTGTGTACGCATAAAAGCCAGATTTTCCGTACATACAAAAGTTTTAGAATTATATCAGGATTATAAAACCATGTGTACGTCAGAACCTGCGAAAACCCAGTCAGAGGAAGATTGTACATACATGAATCTCCACCTCGTCTCCTCCCCTAAATCACCATATATGGAGCTTACAACTCCTAGTTTTACTGTGTATTACGTCATCTGCATTTCATTTCCATGCATATTCCCATCTATGTGACATCATGTTTAACGGTACAAGACATTAGGAAAATCTGACTATAAATCACATTACATTGGTAAAAAGAACATTCACTCTCCTTGTCTTGTTCTAGAAAAAAAATCATTTAAAATACTGTTCAGTATGATTTCAGTGAAGAGTTATTCTCATTCTTTTCCACTGGCCAAATAGTATTTTTATTTGTTTTTAACAAATCAAATGTATGCAATTTGGCCTATAAAGTAAACAAAGCCTATATTTTAGCCTTATTTTTGCATTGTAAATTATTGTATGACTCAGTGTGTCACTGACAAAATTTAAAATGATGTATTGTACGTATCATTTAAAGCACATATTGTACCGTTTCCTTCTAAATCTATCCTTCAAATACAAGGACATTTTTCATAATATTGGGAAGACCATGAAATTGGTATCTTTAGGTCTGTCTGTCTGTGCAGGACACCAGCAGCACACCAGATTGGATACCTTTGGGGGCCGCATTTGGCCCATGGGCCGTATGTTTGACACCCCTGATATAAATCATAATAAAGAGCCTTGAATGCCTTCATAGCCTAATCAGCACTCAAGCACATGCATAAATCTTGCCACAGCGCACCGGCAGGAGTAATGATTATGAATGCGTGAATGCGCATGACTCGTACACTGCATTAGTGGATGCGCTATATAACCTGAGAATATTTGTTTTCCATTTCAGCTGGTTCATTTAAAAGTAGATATTTTTAATATTAAAATATTAATATTTAATATTAATATTTGAGGTTGATAGGCGATGATAGGCGAGTGTTTGGATGTCTTGCCGAATGTTCTGTATTTACCTCATAGACCAGCTGTTAATGATCTGTCCATCACAGACTGCATGACTTTACCATTTTCTGTGGATTTATTTTTTTTTCTTGTGAATAAGTGACTAATAACTTTTTCTTCTCTCCCTACATAAATCCATAAAAAAACAGGGCAAATAAAATAAAGAATGAAGGATACACATCAAACACCACAGGAAATAATGGAATCTGAGTCAAATGTAAAGTCCAGGCTGAAAATATCCAAATATCCAAAGTGTGATTAAGTGTGATTGAACTCCAGGGAGAGTGAATGGGGTGTGAATGGTGACTGTGAGGGAGATCTTGGTGTTGCCATGATAACACTAAAGGCAGCTTTTGATGCCCCAAAGTCCCTAGGGAAACCGGAGGGTAAATCAAGCAACATGTGTCAATCCACATCTTGAGTGCCACAGAGCCCAAATGAGTGCAATGGATGGTTTAGAGGCAACTCAAAAGATTTGAAAATCTCCAAGCACAGACTTTCTCACTAGGTGGTTGAGGCCACTGTGTTTGATTATGAGTTCCCATAGTGTCAACTACTGATACAGCATCTCATTCCCTCCTGCCCTGGAACTGTGGCTATGTTCATAATTGATACGTTTTCAGATTTATAAGGTTATATATTATGTAGTGTTAGTTTTAGAATCATCAGATTAATTTTATCTGTGTCAGAAAAAAATGCTGGCCAGCTTAAAAGACCATTCTGGTGACATTGAGAGGGGTGATGTCCAGTCGGGTGATGTCCAGTCAGGTGACGCCCATTCGAGTGATGCCCAGTCGAGTGACTCTAAGTCGGGTGACGTCTTCAAGACTAAAGTGTATCAGGTACCAATTCCCTTTCTTACGTAGCTGAAAAATGTATGGCATAAAATTGTTGTCATGATTAATGCAACTTAAAGAGTGCTGAAGTACCCACCGACCCAGCAATTTGAGGAGGGGTTTAGGTGCAAATCCACTCGTTTCAGACACACATCAAAATACAATTACAACCCGCATTCCGGAAAAGTTGGGATGTTTTTAATTCGAATTAAATGAAAACTAATAGACTTTCAAATCACATGAGCCAGTATTTTATTCACAATAGAACATGAATAACATAACAAATGTTTAAACTGAGACATTTTACAATTTTAATCACAAAATGAGCTCATTTCAAATTTGATGCCTGCTACAGGTCTCAAAATAGTTGGGACGGGGGCATGTTTACCATGGTGTAGCATCTCCTCTTCTTTTCAAAACAGTGTGAAGATGTCTGGGCATCAAGGTTATGAGTTTCTGGAGTTTTGGTGTTGGAATGTGGTCCCATTCTTGTCTGATATAGGTTTCCAGCTGCTGAAGAGTTTGTGGTTATCTTTCGTTTAATGATGCGCCAAATGTTCTCTATAGGTGAAAGATCCGAACCGGAGGACACGGCATCGTTGATTTCCAACTAGAATGTCAAATTTAGACTCGTCTGACCAAAGAACACGTTTCCCACTTCGAAACAGTCCATTTTAAGTGAGCCTCGGCCCACAGGACATGATGGCGCTTCTGGATCATGTTTCACGAATGGCTTCCTTTTTGGATGAAAGCGCTTTAGTTGGCATCTGCAGATGGCACGGCGGATTGTGTTTACCGACAGTGGTTTCTGGACGTATTCATGGGCCCATTTGATTTATCCAGTTTCTCTGAATCTTTTGATGATATTATGCACTGTAGATGATGAGATTTGTAAAGCCTTTGCAATTTAACATTGAGTAACATTGTGTTTAAAGTATTTCACAATCTTTTTATGCAGTTTTTTCACAGATTGGAGAGCCTCTCCCCATCTTTACTTCTGAGAGACTTTTATAGCTAATCATATTACAGACCTGATTTCAATAAGCTTAATTAGTTGCTAGATGTTCTCCCAGCTGAATCTTTTCAAAATTTCTTGCTTTTTTCAAAAAAAAATGTGTCCTCCGTGTCAAAGTTTTTGAGACCTGTAGCAGGCATCAAATTTGAAATGAGTTTATTTAATGGATAAAAGTGTTACATTTCTCAGTTTTTCTCATTTGTTATGTTACCTATGTTCATGTGATTTGAAAGTCCTTTACAGTTTTTTTCAGTTGCTAACAAGCATTGTTCAATACCGAAACCACATTTGCAAAAGTCTTCACACAGTCTACATTACCAGCATGAATGTTGGCTAAACAGTTAATCTCACCTACAAAACTCACTCAGACCAACATAACACTGGCAACAATTCTCATTCAGAAAACACACATTTCATTCGGAACACACTGACCTAAAAAACACTAACAACAGGAAGCATTACATCATTGATGAACTTTTCTTTTTTAAAGTTTCAATGATTTTCCACATAAATCAGTTCTTCATATAAAATACTGTAACACAATTCCACTTTATTGAAAGCATTTGTAACACAAATGAATCAGAAATTAATCAACATTTTTTTTTTTTTTTTTTTTTTATGAATATAGTGCTTGAAAATTATAACCAAAAGGTAAAAAAAGGGAAAAAAACTGCAATGATAATAAAAAAAAATAAATAAAATACATTCTACACATTACTGTAACAACATGTGTAGTTGTTCATTATAGTAAATTACAGTGATGGTTCTAGTCTCTCTCTCTCTCTTGCATTTGGCCACAAGTTCTCATCAACATCACATCTGATGTCGTCTCTGGCAATGCATCTTGGAAAGTACCTCCTGGAATGTCTAAATTTTTTTAATTTTTATAAAATTGAGAATATTTTAAAATAATTACTGCATAAATGCTTGGAATTGGCCATCATTCTGTTTTGAATGTGTTTTTAATCATTTTGAATGCAGTGTGTTAGCATTAGAAAAATGTGCTGATAATACATAGTATTTTGCATGTTGTGGAGTACGAATGGGAAAAGAGTTCCTCAATTTTGAAAAGTGTGGTCACTGAATGCATTTTTGTCTGGAAGCAAGGAAAATGGTTCACAGTTTGGTCTGCATTGACTTCTGTCTTGCTGACTGTGTGAAGAGTTTTGAAAATGTGGTTTCGGTATTGAACAACGCTTGTTAGCAACTGAAAAAAACTGTAAGATAAAACTCTTACATTCATTTGGCTATTTTATTTAGTGTATTTTCTTATACCATTTACCCTTCTAAATGCTTTAGGACATACTGCTGGCCAGTTTGGGAGACCAGCCTGATGAAGCCTTCAAGATTGAGGTAGTCATTCAGTTTCACTTTGCATTTGGATTATCATGATGCAGTTATCAATTTCTCAACAGTATGGCGTGAGCCCTTATAAAACACACAAAAACAAAATGTCTTTTTATCTGTTATCAATCCATACATTTATAATGGTAGTTAGCGTGTTTTCTGTGATGGGTAGGCTTAGGGGGGTTTAGGTTTAGGGCTATTGTTGTATTGTTATGTGATGAAAGTTTAGTCAATATTGACTAGTTGCTGATGACATCATTTAACATATCAGCCTGAACCTCGAGCTGAGACTTTTCGAGGGTTTGCCTTCAGCACATCTATGGCATGACACAGCCCTGCCCACATGACTATTGATACAGATAGATTACATTTATATGAATGCATTAGTGAGAGAGAGATTGCATGTGAATTAATTGTATCAGGCAGCGTCTCTCTACTAATAGTGAAGAAATATATGCTAGAACTGCAGTGGTCGTAATGGCCTTCAAGGGTGAGACAAGGAAGAGATGGGCGGCATCCGTGGCTTTGACAGGAATGACAGTGTTAATCTCATATGAAGTGCCAGTTTTATAAAATTGTCACATGATGATTAGGGCTGTTGATTTAATGCATTATTTAGATTAATTAATTACTGGGAAAGAATAATGCGTTACAATTATTAGTGCATTAAACACACTTGCCCCTGCATAATGGACACTATAGAATGCAATTCAAGATATAAGGGCAAACATGCACCTGTTTGAGTTTTTGTCTCAAATTAACATCATAGTTCTGTTTTTCTGACCAGAATAGCATGAGTGCAAATGTAATACTGATTGTATACAACAGTTCAATACATAAGTTATTACTGTGTTATTTTAAACACAATATTGTCTGTTTTGCTCAATTTTTCCAAAAAAAAAAAAAAAAAAAAAAAAAAAACAGAACTGTTCAAATGCAAACAGAGCCTCTGGCTGTACTTTGACGTTATACACCGATCGGTGGGTGCAGCGCTGCTTCAAGTCCAACAAGCCTAATCATTCAATGGACCATTCAGGGAACCATGGTAACGCTTCAGTATAGTGAACACATAATCACTATTAACTACGACTTTTCCCTCAATTAACTCCTAATTTAATGCTTATTAATAGTTAGTACGTGTAGGATTTGCAGAATAAGGTCATGCAGAATAATGCATTGATATGTGCTTAAGTACTAATAAATAGCCAATATTCTAGTAATATGCATGCTAACAAGAAACTAGTTAAAATACCCTAAAATAAAGTGTTATCAGAACCATTTACTTTACTCCTGAATGAATCAGCCGATTGAATGAATCAAACGAATAAATAAATAAATTAATGAATCATTAATTAAGAGTATCGTTCCATTTTAATTTCATATTTACATAGTAATTAAAAAACAAACAAAAACGAAAACAAAAATAAAGGTATTGTTCACCCAAAAATGAAAATTCAGTCATCATTTACTTACCACCCTCATGGTCTAAAAGAGTATGAAATACATTTTATGTTGAATCAAATAAAATATTTCTTTCTGAAGCTAATATTTGATGCTTTACACAATAATGACTTGCTCATCTTTTGGGAGTAATTTCTCAGCCAAATTTGATGTGAGATTAATTAGATTAATCACCACCACATGTAATTAATTAGATTAAAAAATGTAATCATTTGACAGCCATAATGATTATATTATTGTTGTTTAACTTTTTAATTTATTGTAGTGTTTGCTTATATGATTCATTTTTCAAAATCATTTAGCAAGAGGAGGACAGATCCAAAGCCCAGCCTGTTAAAGCCTTCAAGATCAAAGTCTATCAGGTAATTGATTCCCTATATTATAAATGTCTCAGTCATTTATTGTACAGATTTATGGTATAATGAATATGGTTTAATAAGACCCTACAAACACACACACAAAAAGAATTACTGATATCTATTATCCCTACATATATAAACTGGTGTATGTAAATTGTAGGGTTTTTTTGTTGTTGTTATTGTTGTTTTGTATTAATGTGTATCATGTGATTCTCACACATGTCGGTACTATCAGATTTATTTTATAGTTTGTGGTCACAACACACAACATAAATTTTAGACATGATATTAAATACAGAAAAGCCTTATATACAGTACTGTTCAATAGTTTGGGGTCAGCAAGATGTTTTATGTTTATCCAAGGCTGTGTGTATTAAATCAGTAATGCAGTAACATGGGAATATTGTCAATATTGTTCTTTGACTAATAGAAAGTTCAGAAGAATGACATTTATTTGGATTAGAAACCATTTATAACATTATAAATGTTTTTACTTTTGATAAATTTAATGTGTTCTTGCTGAATTAAAGTATTAATTTATTTGAAATAATAATAAAAATCTTACTGACTCCAAACTTTTAAACAGGAGTATTTACTGAATAACTTTTGTCTATTTCATTTGACTTTGATATTGGATATGTGTCTAATTGCCAATTTATAATTCAAAAACATCAGAAACTTCTGGAGAAACGCTGGAAGTCTGATCCGGAGGCACCTAAGGACTGTGACATTCATGTATGTTTAAATGGGGGTAAAAAAATAATAACTAAAAAAAAAAAAAAAAATGCCTATTTTGTACCTCTTCATTTCACATGAATCTTTCTATCCTATCTGAAATCTCTTCTCATTCAGGTTCTTGAGATGGGTTTTGGTGAAGTGGGAAATGAGCCCATTGAAAATGTTCATTTTTATAGCAAGCAGGAGAAAAACAAAGCCTTCAAGATGGAGAAGTATCAGGTACAAAATCTCACTACTCTCAAACATTTATTATACAGAATTCTTTTTCATGACTGTTAATCTCTTGAGCATTGGATTGTCTGTCTGTGTGACTCTCTAAAATAAATCATGTGTAATGAATGAAGGGATTTGAGTGTGATGATTTTCAGATCACTGTAGTTTGTAATGTGTCTCTGCAGGTGTCGAGTCTCAAGCCACAGAAGTTTCATGAATGGCTCGTGAGGGTTTATTACGATCCGAAGGGTCGGGAGAATCAGGAGGTCCAGCAGAAAGCTGAGTACTTTCATGAGTGGTGTGAAACAAATAAAAACAACTTCATTGATTTTGGGCCTCATCCGGGTAACTGCAATTTTGCTACTATGTATGCAATTATTTGTGTGTGTATTAGTGTAGCATCTGTGCTGTGTGTATTAGGGCTGTCAATTTGATGCATTAATTAGATTAATTAATTACTGAAAAAAATAACGTGTTAAAATTATTAATGCATTAAACGCACTTGCCCCGCCCCAGACCTACATTGGTCATCTTACATTTCATACAGTTGACTGATGCTGAATATGATACAGAGCAACAACTGCATGACAGAGCCTATAGAATGTAGTCAGAAAGTCCCTAAAATACAAGATATGGGGCAAACATGCACCTGTTTGAGTTATTGTCTCATATTTACATCATATGATATAAGCTATATCACACAAGTAATGAGCGCAATGTCACGAGTGCTGTTTTTGTCCAAAACTGCAAATGCAATACTGATTTTATTGAACAGAATAAGTAAATATTGTGTTATTTAGACACAATATTGTCTGTTTTTGCTCAATTTTGCCAACTAAAATATAAAGACAAAGCAGAACTGTTCATCTTTGAGCAACACGTGGCATTTCATTTCTGAAACTGCATTTTGAAAGAATGAAACAAATGATTCAATGGATCATTACTCTGCTCCTGAATGAATTAATGAATGAAAGAAGACATTTGTCACCACCTACTGGCAGTTTAATTTCTTCTTTAGAGTACAATTTAATTTTTAAAAAATTTAATTAAAAAAAAAATAATAATAATACAAAAATAAAACTTTAAAGGTATAGTTCACTGAGAAATGAAAATTCAGTCATCATGTTCTCAACCTCATGATACAAAACCTTTGTAGTAAATTTTGTGTTGATTTTTTTTTTTCTGAAGCTACTTTTTGTAATGTCTGTTTAAGGCTTTATACAATAATGACTTTAAATGATCTTCCGATGTGCAATTAATTTGTGATTATTTTTATGAATTATTTGCCACATCGTGTACAAGACCTGCTGCAGTGTTCAAAATCATTGTTGAGATTCATGCGTTGATTCTTGAAGTCAGTGTGTCACTCTGATGGAGTTATAAAATTAATGTTTAAAGTTGTAAAATCATGTCTGTTATAATTTCCCAGATAATATGTGTTATTATTATCATATGTTTTTTCATAGAAGAAGGAAAAAAAAAAAAAAGAAGGGGGGAAATGATGATGCGAAAACTCCAAGGAAGGTAAAAAATGAAACTAAGCTAACTATTAAAGGCAAAAGAAAGTGTATAGAATTTACAAAGCATTTATGTCTAACTCATACAGCGTTACAACTATAATAGCTACTTACTGCTCTTACTAAAAACGAAAGAAAAGCTTGTAGCCTTGAAGTTACTGTAATCAGAGTTATGACCGCTTAAAAAGTAGATGAAATCCTTTTTTCACACGTACTTTTGTAAATTCTTCTTTTTTTTTTAAAGGGTGAGAAGATCAGTCTAATCAACACTATTTCACAATTAATTAGATTCCATATGAGCGTCATATACAGTATATACAATTGACTAATAGAACCAAAGTTGCTAATGACATTAAAAAAAACAGAAGAAATTAAAAAATCTGCCAACATAAATTTTATAACACTGATTTCTCAAATTAGTCTAGCTTCCATAAACAGAAGAAAGTTGTAGTTTGTGTTCTTATTTCTCTTTCTTTCAGTGTTTGTTCACAGCAGGTGTTTGAATGATTGAAAGAATGTTTCAGGAACATCATACTAACCTTTAATTAACATTCTACTAACATTAAGGAAACTGGACATTTTCATGTTCTTGGAATGTTACAAATCAGCGTTCCTACAATGTTGAATTTTAGATCAAAATTAAGTTGAAAGAATGTTTGAGGAACATTATACCTTATAAAAACGTCCCTGGAACGTCAAGACAATGTCTCGGTTATGTATATAACCTTAGTTCCCTGAATAGGGAACGAAACGCTGCGTTAGCCGCTATGGGAATGCCTCTGCGTGATGTCGTCATGAAGCACGTATGAAATCTGTCCAATCAGGAGATGGAACGTCATAGGCAGCTGACGTCAATGACCAGGAACCATAAAGCCAGCCCGAAAACACTCTCATTCAGCTTCGAAAAGTCTGAAGCAAGTCGCTCTCGGGCATGCAGGGAGTATGATTTACCTCGGGACACCCGTCACTCTAGGTGACTAGAGAGGACATCAGCTTCAGTTTGGATCCAGCCTCCTAAGAAGACCTCAGATGACCAACACCTATGAAGAGACGGCGCCAACTCCTGCGAAGACCTCAGAAGATGCAACATGCACATTCCCAAATTTCTATATATCCTAATTATTGTTGAAGTAATTCATTCATTTTCCAGGAGCTCACTGCTTCTACCTTAAAGTTAAATGCTAACAGTGTTTGTAAATTAATTGCACAAATTATTACATTATTTGCTAACTGCATTCTTCTAATATTGTAATTTTGACATGCATTCTCTGTAAAGCTGCTTTGAAACGATATGTATTGTGAAAAGTGCTATACAAATAAATGTGAATTGAATTGAATTGAATTATGGCAGGGCAACGCAGCGTCTCGTTCCCTATTCAGGGAACTAAGGTTATATACATAACCGAGACGTTCCCTTTCAAGGGAACTCGCGATGCGTTAGCCCCTATGGGAACACTAATCCCAACGTCGCCATAGTAACAAGTGACCGATCGTGTGAAGCCGAGGCGCACAGTTCACAGTAACACTTGAGCCCCAGGAGTGGAGCCGAGGTCGAGTTCATAAAATCTCACAAACCTGTGCGGTGAGGACCAGCCTGCAGCATCACAAATGTCATGAAGGGAAACCCCCGATATAAAAGCCTTCGAGGCAGCCATACTCCGAGTGGAATGAGCCCTAACAGCCAATGGTGAAGGCTGTCCAACAGCCTCATAAGCAAGTGAGATAGCCTCAACCACCCACTTGCTCATTCTCTGCTTAGATGCTGGTAGACCCTTCCTAGGTGCACCAAAACACACAAACAGCTGATCAGCTTTTCTCCACATGGCAGCTCTGTGGACATATGCATCTAGTGCCCTAACTGGAAACAGCAGATTAAGCTTTTCCTGGTCCGATGACGTAAATGGAGGAGGACAAAAGGCCTGCAGTACAATAGGTCTCACAGAATTAGTGAGAACCTTAGGGATGTATCCCGGTCTGGGATGGAGGAAAGCCTTCACATTGCCAGCCGCAAATTCCAAGCACGATGGAGAAACTGACAGGGCTTGAATGTCTCCAATTCTTTTGAGAGACATAATGATCAGAAGAAACACTGTCTTTAGTGTTAAAAACTTTTCTGACACCTCTTCGATGGGTTCGAAAGGGGCCATAGAAAGGCCCTGTAATGCAATGGCCAAATCCCAGGTCGGAACTCTCGTGCGTACCGCAGGTCTAAGCCTCAAAGTGCCACGGAGGAAACGAGAGTGATAAGCGTGTGTCTCCCCAAAGATACCCCACTTAAAGGAACGTGGTAAGCAGCTAAGGCCGCCACATACACCTTCAGCATGGAGGGGGATAACCCTGAAGAAAATCTGTCCTGTAGGAACTCCAGCACCGCGCTAACCAGGCAGTTAACTGGATCTCACTTGTGATTTTCACACCAAGAAGTGAAAAATCTCCACTTCAAAGTGAAAAGTTTCCTCATGGAGGGAGCTCTGGACTGGAGTATGGTCTCAACAACCTCGGTTGAGAGACCGGAACCTATGAGACGTGCCCCCTCAGAGGCCACGCCCACAGCTTCCATAACTCCAGGCGGGGATGGAGTATTAGACCGCCCGCCTGAGAGAGAAGGTCCTCCCTGATCGGAATCTCCATCGGAGACCCGTCGAGGAGACATACCAGGTCTGAAAACCACACTCGTGCCGGCCAGAACGGGGCTACTAATATGAGACGGGCCCCGTCCCGGCGAACTTTCTCCAGAACTCCCAGGAGCAGAACAATTGGGGGAAATGCGTACAGCAGTAGCCTTCGGCCACGGCTGTACCATAGCGTCCAGCCCAAGAGGTGCTGGGTTTGACATCGAGAACCACAGTGGACAGTGAGTCGTCTCTCGAGACGCAAACAGATCCACTTGGGCTTCGCCGTAGTTCTCCCATAAGAGCTTCATCACCTCAGGGTGAAGTCTCCATTCCCCGGGCCTTGGCCCCTGCCTCGACAGGATGTCTTCCCCCACATTCAGGTACCCAGGGATATAAACTGCTCTGAGGGACAGCAGTTTCCCCTGGGACCACAGGAGAATCTGATTTCTCCAGTTTGTAAAGCTGGCGTGATCTCAGACCCCCCTGATGATTTATATATGAGACTACTGATGTGTTGTCTGTTCGAACTAACACATGTTGGTCCCTGAGATCTGGGAAGAAATATTTCAAAGCCAGAAATATCGGCATAATTTCCAGGCAATTTATGTGCCACGTGAGATGATGGTCCTGCCACAGACCCCGTGTTGAGCAACCACTCATGATCGCTCCCCAACCCGTGAGGAATGCATCCGTCGTTAGCGTGATGCGACGACTGAGAGCCTCCAGCACGGGTCCTTGGGATAGAAACCAAGGTTGCTTCCATATGACTAGAGCACGTAAGCAGCGCTGTGTGACGAAACGGTTCCCCCTCGGTGAGAACCCCTTGGTTTTGAGCCACCACTGCAGTGGTCTCATGTTCAGCAGGCCAAAGATATATTGGACGCTGCTGCCATCAGACCTAACAGTCTCTGAAACTGTTTTACAGTAAGTGACTGGCCTAGCTTTATGTCCGAGACGGTATTGAGGATCGATGATATACGAGCCGGAGATAAACCACCAAATCCCATACCACGCCTAGATAAGTGGTCCTCTGAGCTGGAGAAAGCACACTTTTCTTTGCGTTTAGTCCATGTGAGCGAGAACAACATCTCGATGTTAAACCGCCATCTGCTCTGATTGAGACAGAATCAACCAATCGTCTATGTAGTTCAGAATGCGGATGTCCTGCATACGCAAGGGCATCAGAGCTGCATCTACACATTTGGTAAAAGTGCGGGGTGACAACGCTAGGCCGAAGGGAAGAACCCGATATTGGAATGCTTCGCCCCCGAAAGCAAACCTCAGAAACTTCCTGTGATGCGGGAGGATTGATACATGGAAATATGCGTCTTTCAGATCTATCGTCACAAACCAGTCCTCAGACCTGATTTGTGACACAACATGATTTATTGTCAGCATTTTGAACTTGAGCCTTGCTACTGTTCGATTTAACTGACGTAGATCTAAAATCGGACGCAATCCCCTGTCTTTCTTTGGCACAATGAAGTAACGGCTGTAAAACCCGGACTCCCTGCTGGGAGGAGGGACCCTTTCTATAGCCTCCTTTTGCAAGAGTGTCTGTACTTCCTGTGCCAACACCAGAGCCTGCTCGGGGTCTACCACCATGGTTAGAACCCCGTTGAATCGGGGTGGGTGTGATCTGAATTGAATCGCATACCCTTTTCTATAGTTTGCAGGACCCATTGAGATACTTTTGACAGATTTTTCCACTCTGACAAAAAATCTACTAAGGGACCCAGCCTCTCGAGGCTGGCCTCTGGTGGGAACATGAGCAGCCAACACAGTGTCCTGAAGCGGAGCCCCGGCAGGGAACGACTGGCGTGGCTGTAGAGAGAGCGCGCCACCCTTGGGTGACTCGCAGGGAATTACTGCGCCCCGGCATTGCGGCGGGGTGACAGGCACCGTATGATGAGGTGAACACTGCCTGCCATTGGAGGGGACCACCCTCCAGATCCTGACTGAAGTTCTTCTGGCGTCAGGATTTCTTAGACGAAGCCCTTAGACAAGGGTTTCAACTTTTCTTGAACTACAACCTGGCAGCACTGTTTCTGTCACCTAACCTGGCAAAATAACACTTTAGAACAGTGAAGAAAAACATTTTACTGAACAGGTTGGAAGGATTCGGTGGGGCATCCAAGAGAAACGTCTTGTCCTTAATCTCAGTGAGATTAAGCCACAAGTGCCGCTCCGTGGCCACAAGGGCTGCCATAGACCGGCCCACTGACTTGGCTGTCTCCTTAGTGGCACGGAGAGCGAGATCGGCAGTCAGACGTAACTCTTGAATGAGATCCGCCCCCACTTCATCACTTTCCCCCGAGACTGAAGTGGCAAATCTTCAGACTCTCCCGTTGCCACGCTAACAACATCCAGCGTTCTTAGCGGTAGCTGCTCACAGTGCACGCAGGCAGCCCCCTCGAGAGCTGCCTGGGCATGCTGCGCTCCCAAACAAACAACACACATTTCATGCGAGTCCCCATCCGGGATAAAATGCGGACAAGGGTGCACGCACTTCCTGAAATGTTGCTTGCTCGCCATGATAACAATATAATGGACAGACAACAGTAAATAGGACAAACAGTTCACACATAGCGCTTGCTGAAGACACAGAAGCTGAATGAGAGTGTTTTCGGGCTGGCTTTATGGTTCCTGGTCAGTGATGTCACCCGCCTATGACGTTCGTCTCCTGATTGGACAGATTTCATACGTGCTTCATGACCACATCACGCAGATTCGTTCCCATAGCGGCTAACGCAGCGCGAGTTCCCTTGAAAGGGAACTGGACGTTTTTAATGTTCCCAGAATCAACACTGAATATTTAGAGAACGATCTTATAACAAAATTCTGTCAGCTGGTTACTAGCATATTTGTTTAATATCAGTATTGTCCAGTTTGTCATGGACATGGCCCACAGTTATACTGTTAAGTCTCACTTGTGCCATTGTTGTTCTCAGCCATGTTTTAATAAGACTTAGATGACTAAAAGCAGCATGACAAGGGTTTCAACTTTTCTTGAGCTACAACCTGGCAGCACTGTTTCTGTCACCTAACCTGGCAAAATAACACTTTAGAACAGTGAAGAAAAACATTTTATTATTATTTTTTAAGTATTATTTAAAGGTGCCCTAGAATGCTTTTTCACAAGATGTAATATAAGTCTAAGGTGTGTGAAAACGGCACTGTCCCTGATTCAACATCTGATGTGATTTGTCTGTATTTTTGTGCACAGAACAGTTTTTTTCTTACTACATAGGATTTGGAGGAGGTTTGATGCTTTGCACAACCAGATGTAACTACAGCCTCTCACAAGTTAGAAAGAAAAAACAAAGCCAATCAGAGTAGATATGTAATTGAGAGATGGTACTGATAATAGGGAACAATATTAACCTTTTGTGTAGTGGAAATTTTGCATTTTTACAGCACACTCTTGTAAGAGACTTTTAATCTCAATGAGATGTTTCCTGGGTAAATAAAGGTTAAAGAAGTAATAAAAAATAAATAAATTAAAAAAAAAAAGATACAATCAGACAACAATGGTTAAGCATAAATATATTTTCATTTTTGATATATTTTTGCAAAGGACAAATCATTAGTCACTGGATATTGGTAGGGACAAGTTCCTAGCGTCCCTACTAAATGTATGCCCCTTCTGGTGAAAATCTATCAAGATCCAATCACTACTTTTGAACAGTTATGAATCAGTCATTTTTCTTTACAATGATTAACATCTGATCATCTTTGTTTGTGGCTTCCTTTGCAACAAAATATGTTTTAACTAACACTGTTACAAAAACCACAAACTTACTTGAAAAGCCAAGTCAAACTGCCCAACAAAAGGAAACGCTGATGATCATAATGGTGATCAAACATTTTCAATAAAACATCAACATCTAAACCTCTGTAAATTCTCAAAAAGAACTGTAGAAGAATGACAATAAGAAGAATGTAATAAGAGAGACTTAATGTATTTCAGTTGATTTCATCTAAGGCTGTGGCTGAAATCAATTGTAGTTCTTTAGTTTCTCTTTCCTTCAGTGATTCTGTTCGTTATAATCATGTATCTTAAATCATCATACAGTCATCACTAATTAACACATTAACCACTAAAATAACTCATTAACTCTAACAGTGCTTCAGTTTTACTTTCACACCCTGCTGGTGGTTCCCATATGAACACACATCGGTGTTGATTTTACACTGGGGAATCCATCAGGTAAAAATAAATACATAAATAAATAAATCTGATTGGCTAATAAATCTGATAATCTCAATTTAGTTTCTATTCATAATGCATCACCTGCACTGCTGATGGATTCACTGCTGATTATGAGCTTCTGAAGGATGGAGCTCAGACTCAAACTTTGCTTTTAAATGTCAAGGTGCTATTTCTGATTGGATAAATGTCTTCCTATTTTTCAGTTTACAAAGCTCGAAAACGGACAGAATCAGGATAAAAAAGTGAGAATGAAATTTTTATTTTTTAGACCTTTGTCAGAAGAGTAGGCTTTGAGAGTTTGCCAATTTATTTTTATGCCTTCTAAATCACAAACTCTGTACTTTCAAAGCTTATATTTCTGCTGTAGGCCTCAATTCAAATATGAAAGAGCAATAAACTCTAACTAATTTTTGCACTTTTTCTATCCTGCAGATTTTCAACGACCCCATTTATGGTCAGATTGGGTTCGACCCCCTGCTGGTGAAGATCATTGACACTCCTCAGTTTCAGAGACTCCTTCACATCAAACAGCTCGGAGGAACATATCTGGTGTATCCGGGCGCCACTCACACTCGCTTTGAACACTCACTTGGGTAAGGTGCAAGTAAAGCAAAAAAGTTTAAATTTATATGCATCATACATATAAATGCTGGTTTGGAGGTTTTTACAGTTTTTAGAGTTACTGTAAACTGGGCTGGTCCGTGAACCTCGTCAGACACCTATGAGGAAGATGATCAATAATACACTGATATTCAATAAGTCAAGCCAACTTTAGCTTTCTGAGTACTACGGATCAGTACACTGTTGCTGTAAAAAAATAACTGCACTGTAAAACTCAAGTTCAGAATACTCAAAACATTTGAGGAAACTTATTACCTCGAAACATTAAGTTAACTAACTTTTTTTAAGTTAGTGGAACTTATTTTTTTTCTGACAAGTGGGGTGGGGCCAAGAGCCATGGAAGTGGAGCACAGGTGTCTCTCATTAACAATCACATCACTGGCATTCCTTCACTCCCACAGTTCTCAGCCTCGCCCCACTCAAGTACATATAGTTAATTTACATAAACATCACATTCAGATCTTGGTTAAATGTTAGTTAGCAAAAAACACATGCTATTATAACTATCAAAGAGACTGTCAATATATACTTGCATGTATGTAATCAAACAACATACAGTATATGTGGTCTTAAAAGTTGCTCTTCACCAGAATGGTAACCCTACAAAACTAACATAACAGAACCCCCTGTCAATCCCAACATAATACAACATTAAACACTAACTTATGTCTCCCTATGTTAATCTGATACAAAAACACACAAAATATCACTTAATTTCAACATTTATACAGTCTGATGCAAAGCATGCTGGGAATTAGAAATCTGCTGCAACTAAAACAGTTTAGTTTACTTGAAATATGTCAGTGCTGTGAACTCAAAAGTAAAAGTAAAAGTTTTAAATACTCATAACAGTTAATTTAACTGAACTAATTTGTTTAATTTAAGTTTGTCCTACTCAAACGAATTAAGTATTTTGAGCGTTAGAGTTTACAGTGTGCCAAATTCTGACAGTTACAAACAATTTTACATTAAAACAGTAATATACTGTAGAAAACAATGCATTCTGGGTAATATTTGTCATTTTTGAGAAAGTAGCCTACAGATGTAATATTTTTTGCCCTGTGTTGTGTTTAAAATGATGTCTGATCTGTGTGTGTTGAAGGATGGCATATTTAGCAGGATGTATGATCGATGTTCTGAAAAAAACCCATGAGGTTTCTGATGAAGACGAGATGTGTGTCAAAATTGCTGCTCTGTGCTACAATTTAGGTGAGTGCTGTCAACATACATGAGCACATCTGAGCAGAAAATATTTAAAAACTCTTTCTACTGTATATATGTAGTATCTATTTTAAAACCTCACAAATAATTTAATAAAAGGAAGAATAAATAAAGGTACTAAAATTATTTACAATGCATTTCTTGACTAATGTGGTTTATTATTTGTACAATAGGAGTTTATGTTCCCAAAGAGAAAGTTGAATTTGAAATGTTACAAGTTTGTTAGACATAATGGGAAAAACCACATCATATATGCTACATATATATATAGTATTTTATTTCAGTATGAGTAAGATGGTTCACTACCTTTTTATGTTTGTTTGTTTTTTTTTTCCATGACATAAGATGTGATTGATATATTTAATCAAATGAAGATGGTATAAAATGTTCTCATGGAAAATACCAAACAAGAATTCTATATATTCTTTGTTTTTATGTTTAAGGCCATGGTCCATTCTCTTATCTGTATGAGAACTTCATGAGAGAAGCCCTAAATAGTGGTAAGTGCATGAGCTTTTCACTTTCTGCCAGTGTTTGTGGTCAGCTGGTGGTCAGTTGTTACATATGAATTATTTAGTAGTGCTTTTTGGGAGCTGATTGTAAAAATCATAGAGTAACATATCCTTTTTTATTTTGTCTCTGCTGACATATTAAAGACATTATGAATGAGGAATCTAAAATGATGTATCACATGTTGTGTTATTGCCAGTGAAGCCTCTCGATTTTCTCTCAATGTGAAAGATGATTGAAATCAAACAGGCTCACTGTTGTTTGTTTACTGCACACTACAATCATCATTTTCATATCTAATCTTTAGAAACATGTAACTCAGAAGGTCTTTTAGATTCAAGCTTCAGTATATGACCTCTTTTTTATATGAATAATACATAAGGAATTGCTGCTTTTCATACACTCTAAAAAATGCTGGGTTAAAAACAACCCAAGTTGGGTTGAAAATGGACAAACCCAGCGATTGGGTTGTTTTAACCCAGCGGTAGGGTTAAATGTTTGCCCAACCTGCTGCGTAGTTTTATTTAACTCAACTATTGTTTAAAAATTACTGTATTGCTTAATTAAAATTAACCCAAAGTATGGGTTAATGTTCAATGAATATGTATTAAACAATAAACATTTATTAAATTGCTTATTAATACATTTATATTAATAAACTATTAAACTATTAAATTTATATTAATAAAATATTAAAGCTTATTAATAAACATTCACCTTTTGTCTATTATTGTTGCCTCTAATTGCATCTGGTTTTTAATTTCCCAACTATTTTGGGTTCATTTTAAGCTAGCCATATAGCAATTTTTAAACAATAGTTGGTTTAAATAAAACTACCCAGCAGGTTGGGCAAACATTTAACCCAACCGCTGGGTTAAAACAACCCAGCATTTTTTAGAGTCTATATTGAAAAATATGTGACAACATATTTACTAATATATCATAATATGTAATTTTATATTCAGTAATACACTTAATTATAGATGTATATGTGATCAGATATGATGTATGTGTATTGCAGATATATTTACTCATGCATTATAAAAAACATATATAGCAAAATATATAATTCAATATATTATACTTTGAAATTATTTACATTAAATGTTTCATATCTTAAGCTAGTTAAACAACAGCACAAGCACATCTGCATATACTAAATCATTTATCAAAACAATTGTCAGTGTGCTGAAGAGGACACAGCCATTTTTTGTTAAATAAAGTAATTATAGTCTTAATGATGTTCATTCAATCATCATCCTAACCACAGGCTCTCTTCAGCACAACGTCTCGGTTACATAGGTAACCCTAGTTCCCTGAAGGAGGGAACGGAGACGTACATCGGACAGACCGACGAATAGGAATCTCGCTAGAGAGGCCAATCTACTTCGAGTGTAACTAAAACGAGCCAATGCACATTGGCATGCAATCATATGCATCAGCTGCTTGCCTCGCAGCGCGGGTATATAATGAGCAGCAGGTGCGTTGCATCTTCAGGTTTTCGCTGAGGAGCCGAACCCAGCAGGCGGCAGCATCAGCAGGATAACGCCTGTGGCGACGGGACGTACGTCTCCATTCCCTCCTTCAGGGAACGAGGGTTACCTATGTAACCGAGACGTTCCCATTCAGTCGGTCACGTTAGACGTACGTCGGACAGACCGACGAATAGGAATCCCTACCAAAGCGCCACAGGAGCTGTGGCGCTCTTCCAGCGCTCTGTCGTGAGCCACCTGAACCCCCTTGCCTAATGACGGTGGGACCAGGCTCACGCAGAGAGGGTCGATCACTGTTGTTCCCAAAACCCACTCAGTGCGACAATTGGATAACGCTGGGAAAGCGTAGCCTTACATGCGATAAGCAACGCTGTGGAAGCCATATCCTTCCCCGAAGGAGTTATATGGATAAGTACATATGGACTAACCTTGTAGGTTGTACAACATATGGAAGAACTGGGGTGACTCCACTCGGTGAGAGATGGGTTCTCCCAGAGGGAAAGACACGGGCTTCGTTTAGGAGCAACCGTGGAACCAACCATATGGGATCCCCGTAGGGTCACACATATGGAACCCAGCCTAAACCCGGTTCTCAAGGATACAACGGAGTATAGGCCTAGCGCCAGACGCTCCGCCACGTCGGCTGCCGAAGGGTAACCGGAGGACTCAACAGGGTCTGCCCGTAGGGACTCTCTGGAGAATAGAATGCGCATGTAGCGCAGCAAGCCGACACTAAGCCGGGGCCTCTCCGTGCCTCTGACCTGAGGCGAGAACACAGGAGGAGACCGGCTCGACACGAAGGCTATAGTATCTAGCGAACGTGTTAGGTGTCGCCCAGCCCGCAGCTCTACAAATGTCTGTTAGCGAGGCGCCACGAGCCAGCGCCCAGGAGGATGCCACACCTCTCGTGGAGTGGGCATGCAACCTGAGCGGGCAGGGCACGCCCTGAGCTTGGTAAGCCAGGGCGATGGCATCCACTATCCAGTGGGCCATCCTCCTCTGCTTGGAGACAGCCTTTCCCTTCTGCTGGCCTCCATAACAGACAAGAGCTGGTCTGAGGTCCTGAGGCTTTAGGTTCTGTCTATGTACAGTCGCAAAGCGCGGACTGGACAGAGTAAAGCCAGGGCTGGGTCTGCCTCCTCCGAGGGCAGCGCTTGCAGGCTCACCACCTGGTCCCTGAAGGGAGTGGTAGGAACCTTGGGCACATAGCCAGGCCGGGGTCTTAGTACCACGTGGCTATCACCCGGCCTGAACTCCAGGCACGATTCGTCGACCGAAAATGACTGCAGGTCCCCTACCCTCTTGATGGAGGCCAATGCCACCAGCAGCAAAGTCTTCATAGAGAGAATCTTTAAGTCTGCTGACAGCAAAGGCTCAAAGGGAGCAATCTGGAGTGCTCTGAGCACCAGAGCAAGGTCCCAAGAGGGTATGGAGGGGGGACGAGGAGGATTTAACCGTCTCGCCCCCCTAAGGAACCTGATGACCAGGTCGTGCTGACCAACAGATTTGCCATCTATGTGGTCGTGGTAAGCGGATATGGCAGCAGTATGGACTTTGAGGGTGGAGGGGGACAGCCTACGCTCCAACCCTTGCTGCAAGAAGGAAAGCACGACTCCGATCGAGCATCTTCGGTGGTCTTCTCGACGAGAAGAACACCACTCGACGAACAGGTTCCACTTCGAGGCGTAAGTACGTCTCGTAGACAGTGCACGTGCCGAAGTGATGGTGTTAAGTACCTCAGGGGGTAAGTCACCTAGAACCTCCGCGTCCCGTCCAGGGACCAGACATGGAGTTTCCAGAGGTCTGGACGCGGGTGCCAAAGAGTGCCCCGTCTCTGAGAGAGGAGGTCCTTCCTCAGAGGGATGGGCCAGGGAGGGGCTGTCGCGAGGAGTGAGAGTTCTGGGAACCAGGTCCGGTTGGGCCAGTAAGGCGCAACTAACAAGACCTGCTCCTCGTCCTCCCTGACTTTGCACAGGGTCTGTGCAAGTAGGCTCACTGGGGGAAACGCATATTTGCGCAGGCCCCGGGGCCAGCTGTGAGCCAGTGCATCTGTCCCGAGTGTTCCCTCGGTCAGAGAGTAAAACAACTGGCAGTGGGAGGTTTCTGGTGAGGCAAACAGGTCTACCTGAGCCTCTCCGAACTCTCTCCAGATCAGCTGAACCACCTGGGGGTGGAGTCGCCACTCTCCGGGCAGCGCAGCTCGTGATAGCTCGTCGGCCACACGGTTGAGCACACCGGGGACATGAATGGCGCGAAGCGACCTCAGATGCTTCAGACTCCACAGGAGGAGATGGCGGGCGAGTTGCGACATGCGACGAGAGCGTAGACCACCTTGACGGTTGATGTACGCAACGGTCGCAGTGTTGTCCGTACGGACCAGTACATGCTTGTCGTGAAGCAGGCCTTTGAGGCGGCTCAGCGCAAGGCGTACTGCCAGCAACTCGAGGCAATTGATGTGCCAATGCAGATGGGGTCCCGTCCAAACCCCTGAGACTGCATGCCCGTTGTACGTGGCACCCCAGCCGGTGGCAGAAGCATCTGTGAACACCACAGCATGCCGGGACACCTGTTCTAGAGGGACTCCTGCCCGAAGAAACAAGGGGTCCGACCACGGGCTGAAGGTACGGTGGCACTCCTGAGTGATTGGCACCGGGAATGTGCCGCTCTGCCACGCTTATCTCGGGACTCGGCCGTGAAGCCAGTGATGAAGCGGTCTCATATGAAGCAGACCGAGCGGTGTTACAGCCGCTGCAGCCGCCATATGCCCCAGGAGCCTCTGAAAAAACTTCAGTGGGACCGCTGTCCTGCCATTGAACGTATTCAGGCAGTTCAACACCGACCGAGCACGTTCCTCTGTGAGGCGTGCTACCTGTTCGACCGAATCCAACTCCATACCGAGAAAAGAGATCCTCTGCACTGGGGCGAGTTTGCTATTCTCCCAGTTGACCTGAAGCCCCAACTGGCTGAGGTGCCTGAGCACTAAGTCCCTGTGTTCGCACAACTGATCCCGAGACTGTGCTAGAATGAGCCAGTCGTCCAGGTAGTTGAGAATGCGAACACCCTGTTCTCTCATGGGAACAAGGGCTCCCTCCACGACTTTCGTGAAGACGCGGGGAGACAGGGCCAGCCCGAAGGGTAAGACTCTGTACTGATATGCTCGACCTTCGAACGCGAATCTCAAGAATGGCCTGTGTCGCGGAAGAATCGAAACATGAAAGTACGCGTCCTTCAGGTCGATCGCTGCAAACCAATCTCAGGGACGGATGCACTCGAAAATGCGTTTCTGCGTAAGCATTTTGAACGGTAGCTTATGAAGGCTCCGATTCAAAACTCGCAGGTCCAAGATCGGTCGTAACCCGCCGCTTTTCTTGGGTACAATGAAGTAGGGGCTGTAGAACCCTGACCTCAAATCGGCTGGAGGGACCGGCTCTATCGCGTCCTTCGCCAGTAGGACTGCGATCTCCGCACGCAGAACAGGGGCATCGACATCTTTCACTGAAGTGAAGAGGACGCCCCTGAACTTGAGGGGACGCCGGGCGAACTGAATCGCATAGCCGATGATGGTCCGGAGGAGCCAGCGAGACGGACTGGGGAGCGCTAGCCAGGCTCCCAGAGACCGCACCAGCGGCACCAAGGGGACCACCGGCGTACCCGCCGCGGGGCAGCGAGGTGGAACGCAGGGACGCGGCCCGGGAGGCTCTCTGTGTGAGGCAGCCCGAAGCGGGGTCACAGTGTGCTGTGCAACACTTACCTGCTTCCACGGGTGGACAGAGGGAGCAGTCGAGGATTTGCTTACCTGCGGGTAGTCTGAGGTGCCGCCGGCGGTGGAGGTGCAGCAGCTGACCGCCTCGGCAGGATGTGACTGATGGCCTCAGACTGCCTTTGTACAGCCGAGAACTGTTGGGCAAAGTTCTCGACCGCGTCGCCGAAAAGGCCGGTCTGGGACACGGGGGAATTAAGAAACCTGACCTTGTCGGTATCCCTCATGTCCGCAAGACACAGCCAGAGATGGCGTTCCTGGACCACCATAGTGGACATCGCACGACCCACTGACCGCGCCGTAACCTTCGTCGCTCGAAGCGCGAGGTCCGTCGCGGCACGAAGTTCCTGGAGAACTTGTGGATCATGACCACTCTCGTGCAGGTCCCTCAGTGCCTTGGCCTGATGGACCTGCAACAACGCCATAGCATGTAAGGCAGAGGCAGCTTCCCCACAGGCCTGATAAGCCTTGCCGGTAAGATCCGACGAGTACTTACAAGCCCGGGAAGGGAGAGACGGCTCCCCCCGCCAGGTGGAGTTAGGGCACAGTTGCATAGCAACGGCCCGTTTCCACAGGGGGTATGCGCGTGTAACCCTTCGCTGCCCCGCCATCAAGGGTGGTGAGGGAGGAGGACCCACCGACACGGTTTCGGGCAGTAAAAGGTGCCGTCCACGTGCCCGTGAGCTCTTCATGCACCTCCGGGAAGAAGGGCACTGGGGTGGGGGGCTGAGAACCAGCCCTGGCCACCCCGAGATACCAGTCATCCAATCTCGAGGGTTCGGGACACGGTGGAGGACTCCACACGAGCCCGACCCTGTTGGCGGCCCGGGAAAGCATAGCCATCATTTCCGGGTCCGTGTCGGGCACAGTTGTCACCCCCGAAGGAGGCAACTGCGCCGACTCATCCTCCCCAGAAGTATCAGGCTCACCCTCCGATGCAGCGATCGACATCCGGTCGTCTGGGGGAGCTCCGAAGGAAACGGATGGTACACACCTCTGGGGTGGAGCGCACGAGGGGGGAGGGTTCCTAGGGGGGTGTTTTTCCCCCGAAGGAAGCGCGCTCACCGTTATCCTCAAGTCACCAGCCCCGCCGCTCGCAGCAACCCTCTGAGGAGGATTGGAGCGAGGCGTCGGGACCGGGACTCCACCCCTTTGCAGAAAGTGGAGTCTCGACCGCAACTCCGCGATGGTCATCTTCCCACAATGGGTACATGACTCATCCACAAACGCTGCCTCAGCGTGCCTTAAGCCCAAGCACGCGATACAGCGCTGGTGACCATCCCGAGGCGCCAGGTAACGACCGCATCCAGAAACACACAAGTAGAACGACATCTTTAAAAAAACGCGAACTACTCGTGTTAGCTCTTTCAAGGACTGACTCTTTTAGGTGCTGAAGCACGCAGGGGAATAGCCGCTGCAGCACAGACAGGGAATGTGCAGCATGTCGTGTGCACTCTCCTTGAAGGCGCTCCTCTTACCAGCTGTAACAACAGCTTTTTAGCGCTCTAGGTGCACCGTTTCACCAGCCGTGAGAACGGCCTTCACGCTGATTACAGCTTTGCTCAATCAAACAAAAGGCAAAAAAAACAAAAGGAGAATCGGCCCCGCTGCTGCGCTGTCCGCCTGCACCTCGCAACAAAGAGACGTCTTGAAGAGAGACTCGTTCACCACACTCGTTTTCAGTAGCTGTCTTCATGGAAGGTTTGGCTCCGAAGCGAAAAGCTGAAGATGCAACGCACCTGCTGCTCATTATATACCCGCGCTGCGAGGCAAGCAGCTGATGCATATGATTGCATGCCAATGTGCATTGGCTCTTTAGTTACACTCGAAGTAGATTGGCCTCTCTAGCGAGATTCCTATTCGTCGGTCTGTCCGACGTACGTCGAACGTGACCGACTGAATGGGAACTATAACCCCAAAAACTCACACATACCAGAAAACCTTTTAATTTCCAAAATAATAGAACATCAAACACTAACAGATCTCCCCCTTTATCAATATAGAGCAAAAAAATAACACTTCATTTTAACATTTACTCTCCTTTAACAGTCAGAAGCAAAGCATGCTGGGAACCATAAATCTGCTGTAAATCATTCAGTGAATGTGTGTGTATATGTCTGTTCATAAATTCAGATTTACATGGGAACATGTATGTGTCAGAGGTCACCAGCCAATCACAGAGGTCACAATCACCAGAATACTAATCACCTGCACCTGATCATCATCACAAGCAGTTTATAAGCATACACTTCACCACAGCACTTTGCATGGTGTCAAATTTGAGAAGGACTCAGTATGAATATTACTTTATGAATATTATGTGTAATGCTATTTTTGGCCTTATTTCTTAATATCTTATATGTATCAATATAGCTGTATATGGTCAATGCATATATTGCAGTATATTGAAAAATATAAGCAATATTTCCCATATATGGAAATGTATTATGTAATGTGGTACATTATATTTTGCATTATATTCCCATATATTTTTGTTCTGTAAGGGCCAACTGATGACGAAGACTTAACACAGCAGACATCAAGTGTTTTAAGTTAGTACGTGCAAAGGATTTTGGTCCAATAATTAGAATCTTTTTTCTTTAATCTTTTTTGATTTGTTTTCAATTTAATAGCAGGAAATTATAGTCATCCAATGTTTTATATCAGCTATGCATTCCGTTAATTTGACAGTGGAGGTGGACGTGACCAATCACAGACTGATCAGTCATCAGTACAAGTAAAGAGAGTGTGTGTTACAGAAAACAGATTCTTTCAGATGGTGATTTTTGTTTTAAATTATGAATGGGTATAAATCTGTGCAAATGTCAGTTTTTGTAAGATCATTGATAAATCATCTGTACAATAACCTCCTGTTTGTTCTCTTTATTAGATGAAAATTGGAAGGTAAGCACAAATCCTACTGTACAAATACACATTTTACAAGTTTATCAAATTCTGAATAATGTATTTTATTCTTAATTTTTTACATAATAATTAAACTTGGAAGCTAAAATGTGTGACCCTCTGGGTTTACGATGATGATAAATTACATCTGGACATCATGACTCCAATAAATTGCAGATCACTGACTTTTAGATACTGAACTGCTGAATCTTATTTAATTATACATTAATAGATGTATATACTGCTTACATTATTTCTTTTATTTAGATTTTTTTTTGTCATCAGGAAGCATCGCACTTGATGCTTGACGACATGTTAAAGAAGAATGAAGAACTGAAGAGAAAGATAAACGAGATTGATAAAGATCTCACCTTTATTAAGAACTTAATTGATGGGAAATATGCTACTTCAGATAAAATGGTACAATATACTGTAAACTGCTATTTAATTCAATGCAAGTTATACACAATTTAAGTAGAATTGAAAGTATTTTCATTCTTCCAGCGGAAAAAGAGGAATTGGAGAGAGGACAAAACTTTCCTGTTTGAGATTGTGAGAAATAAATGGAACGGCATTGATGTGCGCAGATGGGACTATTTTGCAAGGTAAAAATATTACATTTTAAAAGCATGCTATTTCACATTTATGTTAAATTTTATACAAATGTACAATTAGTATTACTTTGGAAAATGTTTAAGTGGTTGTTATTTTACACTCCTATCTTGGTAGCTCCACTCCCAAAATGATTAGCATCTCAACAACCCCTCATTAACAGGCACTTTTATTTGTGGATCGTGTGAATCATGGCTGATTAGAGCCTTTCTGCAATGGCATCAGTATTACTGCTGTATCCACACTGTTAGGTGTCAACAAAAGTCAGCGTTACCTGCCATTTCAATCTGCATAATCCAACACAGTACTGAGAATACCTTTAAATCCTCTGTTATCTCACAGAGACTGTTATCACCTCGGCATCCCAAACAGCTTCGACCATCAGTGCTTGCTGAAATCTGCTCGAGTGTGTGAGGTGAATGGGAGGAATCACATCTGCTTCAGGGACAAGGTATCATTTATTACTCGTATGATTACTTTTGATCTGTTTTGTATGGAAGTCCGTTTCCGCCACTAAAAAAAAAAAAAAAAAAAAAAAAAATTAATTGCGAGTTTTCATCTCAGAATTCTGTCTTTTTTTCTCGCAATTAACTGATGGTCAGTATCTCTGTCTGTAACAGTGCATCAACGATAGCCGTGCTGCCGTGAAGATTGAAGCTGTTGGTGTAAATAAAATGTGCCACTTCAGCTTTGTCTGTTTTATTGCGCCTCCGCCACAGCTGATTCTTATTATTATTACTATTATATTGTTATTATTGTGTCAAATTCATTAGTGTATCCATTCTGTTAAAAACAACTTTTATTGCCCAAATACCTCGAGTGTAATTTGCAGAATTGCATGATTCTACCCTTGAATGCCCCCTTTTATGGAGCCACCTGACTTGAGTTACAAAGTTGATGTAACATGATAGGTATTGGTGTTTTAGTATTAAGTCCACTAGATGGCAGTAAAAGCTGCTTTTTCTCCTAGAAACGCTGTACTCATGTACTAGGTTACCGTGGCAACATTTTATATGCATATTCCTGCATAATGCATATGTCCGGAGACTAATCTTTATGTGTCTCCTCCAGTAAAATCAAAATTTCTTTATTGGTAAATCGCCGCTAAAAATAATCCTTTATGATGTCTTCCATTTTATGTACAATAATAACAAAGCAGCAATCCTGATGGTCAATCGCAATGAAAGGAAACACAAGCAAAGTAAGAAACTGTGAGAAATAAAGCTTCACACAATTGTAAAAAAAAAAAAAAAAAAAAAAAAAAAAGTCAGAATTGCAAGTTAAAAGGTCAGAATTCTGAGATAAAAAGATGCAATAATCTTTTTTTTTTTTTTTTTTTTAGTGGCGAAAACGGGCTACCATAATATACAACTACAAAATGTTGACTTTAGTTATGATAATGCATTATATAACCCATTAAAGATCTTTAAGTGATCAATCATTCCTCATTCTGTAATTGTATTTTAAAACATTTCACTTCAGTTTAAATATCATAAATAAATATTCATCCTCCATTACAATGTGCTTAAGTAATGAAAAAGACATTTCCAGAATCAGATGTCAATCACTGACAATAGAAAAATACTGCCAGACTAGTCATTCAGTATTGAGTGAATTATATTTTCCAGTGTTTGTGTGTCAGTCTGTGCTCTTGTTTCTCTCACAGGTGGCAGATAGTGTTTATGACATGTTTAAAACCCGGTACACTCTCTACAGTCATGCCTACCAGCACAAGATCAGCAACATCATTGAAATAAAGTATGGTTTAGTGTTTTTACTCAGTTTTTGAAATGTTCTTGTGTTGGTTAGTTATTTATTAGTTCATCTATTTGTTCATTAGAATCACAGAAGCCCTCAAGGCAGCTGAAGGCAAGCTCACCAAGATCTCACCGTTTACTGAAGACCCTTCAAGCTCACGAAGAGGCTCACAAAAGCGTAAGATAGCAACCGATGAGGAAAGGGTTGCAAAATTGTCCAAACTGACAGGTAGGATGGCAGCTATGGTGGCTCTTTTAAGGGTAGCTGCATGAATTTTGAGCTTCTCAACAGCCTGCCTTGTTTAGCTTTTGAAACAGCGTTAACTTAAAATATTCTGGAAATACACAAACATAAACAGGGTTTAGATGAATCAAATAAAGATTGTTCAAAGCATCTTGATCATATTATGATTTTTACTGTGTTGATTTCATTTGACCAGCGATAACTATTATAGCAATCTTCATTAATTAATAGACAAAGAATAAAGTTAAATAAAAAAAGTTCTCCGTTCATCAGACCACATCTTTGAGGAGATCTTGTACTCCACTGATGATGAGCTGAAAGATGCCAGGATGAAGCTGGAGGATGTTGTGAACAGACGCCTGCCAAAGTGTGTGGGAGAGACCAGAGTAACAGAAGCTGAATTCAAAGACAAACAGATCTTCCAGGTAAAAGAGAGCTGAGGAAAACAAGATGTATCAATTAATGACATTGCATAATTCGTTTACAGATTGTTGACCACAAACCAGTGGCATTAATGTAATCATTAGAACTTAATTTAGCACTGGATCTTAGATTACAAAATACAGTTTTACCTTCAAAACTTAACTAATCTAAAATAAAATTATAATTTCATAGAGGGCAAATATAATTTATTACATGTTTGATTGAAATAAATGACTCTTCCAGTTTACCAGTTGCAGTATTCTGATCAAATCAGACAATGGCTAAAGTAGTTCTGGTCTTGACTCCAGTAACGTTTTTATATCACTTCATCATCTCCACTAACAAATGACAAATCATGCCTTACATCATATCTGTCATTTCATAATGTTTTTATTATTATTATTATTATTATTTATTAGAGTGCAAAACTTACAACATAGGGTGAACACAAAACACAACAATAACAATAAAACAGCAGTGATAGTAACAGCAATGAAAACTAAGCAGAAATGACAAATAATAGTAGTAATAGTAGAAGTATTTAAACAGTAATAGCATGTATATTAATATTGATAATATTTTGTGATGATGGCAACAGTAGTATCAGTAATGATAATAACAGTAATGACTATAGTAATGATACTAAAGATGGTGATGATAAGTTGTGTTGACGGCAGAAGTAATATCAGTAACAATCATAGATAACATTGATAATAATAATAACAGAAGCGGTACTAATACTGAAGATGGTGATGAAAATATTTGTGTTGACAGAAAAAGTAAAATTAATAATAATAATAATAATAATAATAATAAAAATAACATTTGTATCAATAATAATGGCAACAGTGATAATTGTAATACTAAATATGGTAATGGTGATAATTTTGTATTGACAATACAACTGCAATGGTAATAACATAATAACATTAACAACAACAATAATAAAGTAAATAAATAATAATAATAATAATAACAACAATAGTAATTAAAAACATTAGTTATGCTAAAGATGGTGATGATGATGTTTTGCGATGACGGGACAGTGATGTCAATAATAATAATAATAATAAAATGACAGTTATAATGAAATCATGACACATACCTTAACACATACCACACCTCTCCTAGTTTATGTGTCAGTGTGCTTTTTTTATTATTTTTTTTTTATACATGTTTTTTACATGTTGTTTTAAAGTAAACAAGTAAAGAAACATTTATATTTTAAACATTTAGTAATTAAGAAACATAGCAATTGTTTATTGTTAAGGGTTATCATGTGCATCTCTTGTGGGCAAATTGTTCTCATTTGTTTGACTTTAATCATCAATACTACAGGAAAACTGGAATATAGTAGTGGACAAATGGAACAAACTTCACCCAACTGTGTTCTTGGATAAGAAGGATTTCATCATTGATGTATGTTATGTTCAAAATTGACTTTCCACTTGGACTTTTATGCTTTTTCAACACATTTATGTGGCTGTAATATTATAAATCTCTCTCACAGGTGATTCAGCTGGATTGTACTTTCAGCAAGGGTGAAAACCCCATCGATAATGTCTATTTCTACTGGAAGAGGAACCCCACTGAAGCCTTCAAGATTGAGAAATACGAGGTACACTTACCACTTTGCTGCTTAAAGGGATAGTTCACCCAAAAATGAAAATTTGATGTTTATCTGCTTACCCCCCAGGGCATCCAAGATGTAGGTGACTTTGTTTCTTCAGTTGAACACAAATGATGATTTTTAACTCCAACCGCTGCCATCTGTCAGTCAAATAATGGGAGTGAATGGGAACTCTATCTATAAGAGTCAAATAAACATGCATAGACAAATCCAAATTAAACCCTGCAGCTCGTGACGACACATTGATGTCCTAAGACACGAAACGATCAGTTTGTGTGAGAAACCGAACAGTATTTATATAATTTTTTACCTCTAATACACCACTGTCCAACTGTGTTCAGCACTCAGTTAGTGAGGTCTGATCACGCTCTGACAGCAGAAGTGATGTCTCGTGCATATACTTCAATGAGAGCGAGACATCACTTCTGCTGTCAGAGCGCGAACACATGAACGGACGCATACACATGACCAACACATAATTGTACACATACAATTTAACATTAGATTATGTAAAAAATAAAGTCACGTTGTCTTATTCAGTCTGTAGTTTCAAGAAAACATTTGTAATTAGACAGAATATCACATTATAAATGTATATGTTTTGACAGGCTACTATACATCACACATTCACAGTAACAAATTAGTGATAGCAGGTAATCAAGCGATTGCCCAAGACCTAAATTATCATCATATTGCTCCTGTCAGAGTTGCTGGCTGCAGTACGAAGGAGAGACATCAGGATCTTAGTGCAGCAGCTTCTTTATTAAACAAACTCGAAAATACTTGACAAAACACTCAGAGAAACATGGAGACAGGAACAGAACAATCAACATATTTATAGTTGTGGTATTATGAAGAGGTATTTAGATGGTTATACAACAGCTTAGCACCACTTGTTACTTTAATCATAAACACATTATTTCACTTGTATCTGCAGGTATCCAGTCTGCTGCCGGAGAAGTTCACTGAATATGTTGGCAGGATTTACTACACAAAAAACTCTGATGAGGAGGAGAGGGATGCTAAGGAGTGCTTCAAATGGTGGTGCCGTGGTGAGGTGTGTGTTTACGGTTTATTCATCATTCCTGCAGTATGTCCACACACACAAACACACACACAAAAAACCCACTCCATACTAAGCATGTAATATATACCCTGATGTATATAGGAGCCACAGGTGTTAAAAACTAACACTGAAACAGTGAACTTGTAGTGTTTATGCCGTTAATTACATTTAATTAGTTTCATGATGCTTGGCCTTTAGTGATGACACCTATGGTCCGTTCTTCTTATGTTGCTAACTGATTTGATTGATTATTTGATTGGTTGCTCATTCTGGACTTGCTGTCATAGCAACAGGTCCGTAAGCTCAAACCTGCTCGGGATCAGCTTAATTTCATGTAAACAGGATTAGGTGACATCTTTTTAAGCAGAGGTGATGGTTAAAGTCTGTTCCAGCCACTGCTACCCCAGCCAATATATTCTATAGAATTTTGTTATAAGAACGTTCTCTAAATATTCAGTGTTGGTTCTGGGAAATTAAAAACGTCCAGTTTTCTTGACGTTACATGAACGTTTTTATAAGGTATAATGTTCCTCAAATGTTCTTTCAACTTAATTTTGATCTAAAATTCAACATTGTAGGAATGTTGATTTGTAACATTCCAAGAACATGAACACGTCAAGAAAACTGTACATTTTTTATGTTCCCAGAACCAACAATGAATATTTAGAAAACATTCTTATAACAAAATTCTGTTAGCTGGTTCTTTCTTAACAAGAGTGAACCAGGGACAATAATAATGATTTAAAAATAAATTTGCAAATATTATTATAATGTTGTGTAGTCTATCATAATATAGACACCGCCAGTTTTACTCTTTGAGAGATTTATTCATGAGGGAATAATTACCTAATGATTTCACTGGAGTCTTACACACATGATGTACAGTTAGTCTATTAATTTAACCGTGACAGTGATTATAGGAGTGGCTTCATGCAGCACAGGAGATGCAGATAACTTGATATTGACCCTTAAGCAACTTTAATTTTGTGTATTATTAATTTAATGATGTTTTCATGTAACAGATCTGCTACAATTAAATGAATTGCTAATTACAACAATGAATTAAAAATGTAAAGCCTTTACAAATAGAATATTATAAATCATAAATATAGCCTAAATAATTGGGAATCATGTAAAAAAAAAAAAAACAGTGCACACTTATCTATAATAACTTTTATGTCATTTTAACAAACTCCTGCTGTTAATGAGCTGTTTAGACACAATGTTTTATGATTTCTTTGGGTGTTTGTGTGCAGAAATTTGATTGCTTTGTCTGATCTTTTCTCTCTCCTTCAAGTGTGTGATTCAAGTCTATGATAAAGATGAGTTTAGAGGCAACAAGTGCTTTATCACAGAGGACTGTCCTTCTTTGGACCGCTGTGGTATAGATGTGGTCTGCTCTTGTAAGGTTAACAGCGGCATCTGGGAGCTCTATGAGGGTCGTGACTACAATGAGCCCCATTACCTACTGGAGGAGGAGCAGCTGTATCGCAATCCTGCAGAATGGGGCGCCACAAACCCTGCTCAGTCTCTTAAACGCGTGACAGAGTAAAGTCTGACCCATTTTCATATTTAAAGTAGGGCTGTCGATTTCAAGCATTATCTTAATATAATTAAGTTAATAATAAATAACTTTAACAACACAATCAATGATTTACTTTGCAGAGGTTTCCCATTCCAACCCAGTTGGAAAGGTAAATCAGGATCAAATCTAAAGTCATTTGGGGTTGGAATGACATGAGGGTGAATAAATGATTCATTACTTGGATTATCATACAATTAATTTGGTTAAAATAGATTGACAACCCTAATCCACTGCTGAAGTCATGGCTCAAAAAACAAAAAAACAATGAAAACAAAAATATTTTAGTTCTTTATATATACAGTAGGGTATTTGAGCATATAATGGCTGATTGATATTATTGTTTGATCAGCTGTATTTGGTGTTGGTGGATATAGGAACTAGTTAGTGGTTACCGGTAGAGGGTGTTTAAGAGTTTTGCTATGACAGGTTTGTTTGATGATTGATTAATCAGGTCATATTATATGATTTCTTTTCTTATGTGTGCAGAGATTTGATTATATATCCTATGAGTAATTTTGGGTGTTACACAGTTTTAAAGATAACATTTTATCTGGAAAGTATCTTTCTTTTTTCTAAATCTTTTAACCTTTCTGAACATGTATCAGATCTTATCTGTTAACTTGGGGAAAGCGTTAGTGATTTGTGAAAGTGATTTATCACTGTTAACCTGTAGTGTTTAAAACTTGTCCTGAAAATTAATGATAAAACACTGGCAACACTGTTCTTTACTGTAATCTACTTTACTGTATGTTACTGTAAACATGAGTTATGCTATGACAGGTTTGCTTTTGATGATTGATTAATCAGGTCATATTATATGATTTCTTATATGCGTGCAGAGATTTGATTATGTTTCCTATGAGTAATTTTGGGTGTTACACAGTTTTAAAGATAACAGTTTATCTGGAATGTATCTTTCTTTTTTCTCTTAATCTTTTAACATTTCTGAAGATGTATCAGATCTTATCTGTTATTTTGGGGAAAGCATTTGTGATTTATGAAAGTGATTTATGAAAAAAAAAAAAGTTTTGCTTTTTCAGTGACAACACTTATTAAATAAATTTGATTGTTTCTTCTATTTTTTGTCTGTATTCGTTTATTTGCTTTATAGACATGTTTTGTGATTAACAGATCACTGTTAACCTGCACTAGTGTTTATACATTGTCCCGTAAAGTGATGGTAAAATACTGGCAACACTGTCCTTTACTGTAATCTACTTTACTGTATGTTACTGTAGAAATATGTGACGGTGAAATGAATCTTTGCGAAGCTTTCCCCTCAACTGTATCGTAAAAGGTTCATTACTCAAAACTTTTCCGTATGATGCACACTAACGACCTCTTGTGGTCAAAAGGTGGAAAAACTGCCTTTGCGTCCCAGACGACCCAGACATTTTTGGACCGTTTCTGCAATAAATCAGTTTCTGCTATGAAAAGAGTATAAAACAATGAAAGTAATTAGTCGAAGTAGAAGTGTCATTTTACTTACACACTTTGAATAAACAAGTCTGTGAATACATTTCTGGGGAAAAAAATAGACAAGCTTTGGCATATTATCAAAATAACGATACTTTTTTATTTCTTAAAAATAAAGGGGTGCTTCCACTAGTTATTGATAACATTTCTGTCTTCTCAAAGGCATCAGGTCTGACCCTAAACTTTAAAAAATGTGAATTAATGGCTATCCATAACTGTGACTTAGAAAATACAGAGGGAATTCCAGATGTTTTCTGAATAAACATCTGCTGAATGTCAGATAGACACTAATTAGTGATTTACTATAGAGGATGGTGAAGGGTTGTGCTATAACAATAAATACAGGTAACTGATGGATCATTTAATATTACATCACTCCTTTGAATGTGTGTAGAGTAGAGATCTGTTACTGATCTTGAGAGAGATTTTGGCAGTTTACACATTTTTAGGGATTCATTTTTATATAGTCTTTCTAGATATAACCTTTGACTTTTTTTAGGAAGCAGGACTTCAGCTACATCTTTCTTGTGTTATTACTGGGAAATTATTTGTGAGTTATTTGCGAAAAAAAAAAATCCTGTTTTTCAGTTTATTGTCAGAAACTGACAAAAAAACCCTATTGTGTTTACAGCAATGGAGCAATGGTTTATTATCTCTTTTACTCTTATTTTGTGTACGAGTTTCTCTGCTTCACAGACATCTTGTGATTAATGAATCTTTAGTCAATCTAAAAGGTTAATTAAAATATAAAATATTCATACACTAATGGGAGAGTTTCTCAAGCCTTTAAAAAGCCAGTTAGACTCTGGACAGAAGGAAGAACAAGGATGCAGATGCAGGATGTCTTGAGCAATCAAAACAATTGCTCCAAAAACTGTATAAAAAAAAAAACATGAAACCAAACTAGAGATTCTGTATTCCTGATCAAAGAGGCTTACAGAAAGTAAATAACATTGTGCAAAATGTGTTAAAATATAAGAAGGATACAGCACACAGCTGAACCATGATAAAATGAAACAATGTGCCAAAATAAAATGCATTCAACAAAGCGAGAACACTTCTAAAAAAAAAAAAAAAAAATCTATTGTGATTGTCAAAATAACTGAAGGTACAGCATATATTGAGAATCTGACGGTATGCAGCTGGTCATGTGACCTCAATATGTTTATACCCACATTTTACTAATTTAAATCACAACGACGGCAACAACAGTCATGTTTCATAAAGAACAGAGGACTAATAAGCTTAAAAAGACTGAAACAACTGTCTTCCCAACATTATTGTTATTCGTGTTTATGAGTGTTATTTTAATAATAATGATGATGAATGTTTAGTCATGCTGTTTTATTCACAGTAGTGTAGAGAGAGAGCAGAAGACTGAAAGATGATCTAGATTATAATTGTCTGTTTGCTCAAATATTCCTCAGTCCAACAGAATTATAATCTTGATCATTAAAACTGATCACTGAGTTACAAAAAGCAATAAAATAGAACAAAGAAATTAGATTTAAATCCATTTACAGGTATATTTCAAATATAAATAAGTAACACTACTCATAACACATAGATTATAACTTCATACTTTATTCACTAGTGTTGATGAGAATGAAAACAGAAAGTTTCATATGAGTCACTGCTCTGATGATTTCAGAGAAACAAGAAACGTGAGTCAGAGAACATGTGCTATTGCTGCAGTCAAAGAGAGGAAGAGATTTGTGTAAGTTTGGAAGTGGATTTTATAGGTTTGTAATGTTGAAATATTGAAATGAGCTGGGATTGAATTACACAGTTTTAATGTAGATCTCTTACATCAGGATTGCTTGTGATGGATATTTATTGTGCTGAATGATCATGGGAAGAACTGAACAGACAAAGAAGTGCATGTATGATCTCAAGTGACGATCTAGCAACTGATGCTAGAGACTGTGGTCTTTAGCCTCCTTTTGACTCTCATGCCGGCGTACCTGGGTTCGAGTCCGCTGACAGCGGGTGGTTCAAACAGGAGGGGTTACAGAGGCGTGACATATCTTTGTCATGCACCTTCTCTATGGTGACTGAAGATAAAGGAAGTGAATAGTGACTTACGGACATATACATTTCTAAGAAATCCCAGTTACAGACCATACATGACCTTTTGCATCTACACAAGAAAAGTATTGGTTAGTTATAGAGAAGCTGCCAGAGATAAATATCCTTTCACATGTGCATAGAAAAAAAGCATTTGGAATAAGATGAACTGATTCTCTTTAGTAGAAAATTTTGCCTGTTACGTGCATTTTATTGAGCTTGTTTTATAATACATTATTTTTCTTTATTTACTCTTTATCATGTTTGTATTTATTTGTTTCAAACCAACAACTAAGATGTTTCCTGTGTGATTAAGTAAGATAAGCTAAAGAAGAGAAGTTTAATTTCTAAAGAAAACGCCCTCATAAGTGTGTCAGTCTTCAGAGGGAAACCCTTTAAACCCAACAGAGGATCTCACAGTCGTCACAAGAACCAGCAGAAGAACATCACACTTCACTCGAAAACATAAACCTCAAGAAATGGCAAACACAGGAAGTAGGCAATTCGTCCCGCCTTCTAAATAAGAGCCAAACGCCGATTGGTAAAGTCATCACGTCACTGCAGCGGCCGTTAGAAGAGCCGGTTTCAATCAGTCAGATAAAGTACTATTTGTTCATACACAAAAAACAATACATTCATCTCTTATTTGAAATAATATCAGTGTACTTTCCAAAGAAATGGCTTAAAATTGCAGAAATGTGTTTGTGTGAGGTCCCCTGAGACAGCAAGCACATGCTAAAATGTCAGGGAAAATAACAAATCACTGGATTTGTTAAAATAATAACCAGCATAAAATATGATTTTCTCTTTTTTTTAATTTTGACTTCAGAATTGAAAGTGGCTTAACGTCGGCAAGAAAGCAAAATTTATTTTGTTAGTTTGTTGTGCATATAACTAGTCTTGTGGTGAACAGTTAATCCATGCAAGTTATTACACAGAAAAAAATAGTTTGTTGCAGTAATGTTTATCTGATATCTGACATATCTGACAAGTTACTTCTGGTCTGGAATGGCGCTCCTTCTCTGATGACGTCAGTTTGACGGGTTGGGTTGAAAACACTTAAACCACTCCCCTCCAACCGTTTATCTGCTATGAGCGAGAGATGGAGAGGAGGGGCGCTAAAGTAAAACTCTGCCCTCTATCAAATATTCTGTTTCACTTGGAAATACGTCACAACACTGGAGAAAAGTCGTTTGCAACTTCAGGTTCATTCGGACTTTAAAGGGTGTATGGGTTTAATGGGTAGGCTACATTTACCCTATTCAAGCCATGCGCACACGCTACTGTGGAAGAAGCACGGACGATCTGAAAACAGAGTGCAGCGATCTTCATTTGAGATTTTGATTTAAATGAAAGTTTTTCAGTTCTGTCATGTGCCACTTGCGCTGCTTCATTTAATTCTACTCCACCTTAAAATAACATTAAATCAGAGCATGTTTTTCTAGCAGGTAAAATGTTGTAAATACATGACATCCAATCAAATCACCTCATTTTTCACAGTCAAAACTGATGGCATACACACAAGTTAGAAAATCACGCTACTTTAGTGATGTTCTTGACAATATACCTTTGTTATAACGACCCCTTGGATCCGAGAGCCTCAACTGCGTGAAGTTTCTTTTAATTCACCATACATGACAACGCAATGTATTCAAACAGTATCTTTATTCCGTACACCATGCATCGAATCACAGCAACCCCACAGCACCGTGAAAACTATATAAAAACAACAAATTCATATTCAAACAAACACGTAAACACATTGAATTGCTCAAATAAGCATCACAAACACTATGTTACACAACAAACATTCATTGATACATTAATTTCATTCATCATTCAACATACCTCGCTAGTGCAAAACAAATATAATCCTTCCATCAAACGTGCGTCCAGTTCAATTCATATGATGCAATATAAAATCACTTATGTCAATGTCAATAAAGCCTGTTACATTGACTCAAATGTCTCATAAGCTTAATTAAATTGGTCTAAAGAGAAAAAATATATTAACTATATATTTTGTCTAAAGACTACATATAAAATAGCTACCAAAATTAACCTGGCTATTAAATCTGACAAAGAGACACTGAACATTTAGACAGGCTAAATCCAGCATGGGTTCAGTGAATGTGGTGTTGAATGTGTGTAAGTGTGTGAGTGTGTGTGTGTCAGAGACTGTAGAAGGACAGAGTGCCGGCTAACACATCCAGATAGATGCCAAGGGTGAAGGGACATGTAAGATGGTGCTCTTGAACTTGTGCCAGAATGTGAATTGATTATCAGTGCACTCCATCCTCCAGGACATTTCATTGTAACCAAAAACACATTCATTTCTCCTTCCTTTCCTGCTGATTCCTTTGTATGCAACTGATATATCAGCCTCCCCCCCGCTCCATTCAGCCTCCCAGTAACAGCGTCCAGTAAGACTCTCTTTACACAAAACCTGAGGATAGTGCTCAAATCTGCATGGATAATCAGGGTATGACTGTTCCTTATCCACATGCGTTGCCTTTCTGTTGTCCTCAGAGCATGAGATGAATGTTTGCAGTGTTTGGATCCAGTGTGAGATCACAGGCATCTGAAAATGGAAAATTAGATGAGAGAACATTAAACCACATACCTACAAGAAAAACACAACATTGACCAAACAAATAAATATGATAATTGGTCAGAAATTAAAAATTCTATTTCTGAAATTACATTTAAAATGGTAACATAAAGGATGCATCTCTTATAGTTCTACACACAAGCATTTTAGGGATGAAAACGGCTTTGTGTTGTGGCCACCTGTGCTATATATATTTTTTTCATAATTCAACGATCAGTCATCAAGTAAATGACTAAGGCCCTCTTTACTTGTTGCCTGTTGCATGAAGCTAGTTGAACAAACTCTGAGTTTTAGAGTATGTTTAGAGTTGACAAATCCAGATCAATCCAAACTGGTTAAGATCAGGATCAGATGTTGCACAACGCTCGATATAAACTTTCTCTGACAACTCCGGTTTAATCCAGAGTTTGCAAAGCGCCTGCACCTGAAAGTCTGACACGTGCGGCAAACAGCCAATCACACGGAACAAGGAAACTGTCAGTTTGATTCACTTCTCACGAGAGAGCTGCGCAATTCACTTCTCTTATGAAGATTAAGAGACCCTTATTAAAAATATAATAAAATTACAAGGCAGGAAAACGCTGCTACTGTGAAAGAAGGCAGCTGAAAGAAAATATCGGACTATATCAATCATGTAAATCAAATAAATATGCCTAATAATTTATAATAAGTGTGTGTGTGTGTGTACCTACATTTGTCCAGTCTTGCTCTTATCCTAGTCTCTCCACCACATTCCAAACTATGAGAAAAAAATAAAAATAACAAAATTTTCAATTAATAAAATTTATGGGTAAAAATTAATTGGAGTCTTTTAAAATAATAAATATTTTAAGAGGAAGAGGAAAATCACATACAGTAACACATGGTGACAATGTTTTATAACAATGAATGAACCATTTTAATAAGAGCTCAGGAAAAATACCTTCTATGTAAACACAAAAACAAACAAAACAAAAAGACAGGCTTTGTTAACCAGACACAGTGGCGGCTATTTATTTAGGGTTTCGACCTGATACCAACTCAGGGAGTCACAATCCAATTTCAAAACAATATATCTAAATTTTCCTCACTGAATAAAGCACATCACAGTAAATAATATAGCTATTTCTATGGAAGTAAAATAATACCATATGCTTTTATTTAATGCATCATATTTTTAGGGCTTGCATTTTATAGGCTGAAATTCAACCTGGTTGTATTTAAGCAGTGAATATTTCAATTCAATTCAATTCACACACATTTGTCGGGGTTATATCCATTTATAGTTTGTTTTTTATCTGTTTGCCTGTTCTGTTGTAGTCTGTGTTTCATAAGCTCTTTTTGATGGGACTAGTTTTCTAAACGATGTTTGAGTTACAATTCTTATCACTCGGCGTCTGTCATTGTATGTACCGATTCGGGAGTGTGTGTGTTCTAGATGTGGGTATTACAGAAGCTCACATGCTGTATTTACATGAATAATTTGTGCCGTATATATCTTTTAATCCATTATTTATTGATAAGATATTACGCAGCATCTCTCACAAATGTATCCATGGTTGCAAGGCACACTCCTTGTGCAAACGGGGTCACAGGCGCTGCAAAATATCATTGCTCCTGCACCCATCGTACGGCAGCAAAGTTCCTTGATTATTACGCCGGAATGAGAGTATAGTTCCTAGCCATATCAGCCTAGAAAATCACAACTTTTCATTTTCCGTCAGTCTTAGTACGATGTAAACAGAAGAGTCAAGTTTTAAAAAGGAAAAATATTGAAACTCTTTGGTTCTTTTTGATCAAGATGCTAACAGTCTCATAAGATTCAATGAACTATGCTAAGCTATGCTAAAAGTGGTACCGCCAGACCCAGAGATCGGCTGAATGGATTCGAAAACGGTAAAACTCAACTGTTTACAGTTTTTTACAATCACTTTGCTACTATTTTCAGATCCTTGATGTCATTTTTCAAAACTCTAGACACAAAACTCAAAACGGTTATCACTTGTAACACAGGCTGTCTAATGTTCAAAACATTGCATTGTGCATTCACATCTTTAAAGAAATCTTGCACTTGCACAATCATTGGTTCAAAACATAAACGTACTGTGAAATACCATTGAAACATAACTATAGATCACCCACACACAAGCAACCGATAGTTTCACTGTGTCATTGTTCGTACAATCATTAAATATTGTAGAACAAAATAGGTGATGCAGGTTTCATTATGGTACTACATGTACAGTAAATACATCTCTGTAAAGTACTGCAGTAGTAGAGAGAATACTACAGACACAGTGGAATCATTGAACAAAGTTTGTAATATATTGATGCAAAACACTACAGTACAATTACAACATAGCTTTATTTGAATCAAAGCAAAAATAATTAGCTATGAAATAGAAAAGTCAGTACAGTAAAACATCAAATGCAGTGTTCCTCAACTTGCTTGCTTGTACTGTAAGAAACAAAACTGTGATTACTTCTACATTGTCATCAACTTTGTGTTGTGGATTTGGCCACAGGTTCTCATCTACATCACAATAGATGTTTTCATTAGCCAAACATCTTGGAAAAAACCTTCGGGCATGGAGAATCCAGGCCTGACACTGGTCTGCTGTGATGTCATTGCAGGCGTCATCCATTACAAGGGCCTGCATCTATACAGTGCAGTACTGTCAATACTGTAAATAGTCTGAAAAGGTGGTACAGTATTTGGGGCCATAGACACAGTGTCTGATGAAGCATTATGATAAAATATTAGGCTACATCCATGGATATTGTAGTCTAATTGGTTCATGCTCCACGCTAATTAGTAACAATGAATCTCGTTATCCTGAAACTTTCATGATTTACAGTAAACATGGAAGATTGTTTCCATACAACTATGCATTAAGAGTAATGCAACAGTTACTTATCATTTTGAGCAGTTGTATCAATTGATAGTTAGATCATTGTAAGGAAATGAATAGACACTCATTTGAAATGTAATGTGTGAATTGCCTTTTGAAATAGTAGTACTTTGATGTTAAGTTGTGTCATATTGAACAGGTGATTATTGTTGAATGAACAAATTATCTAAGTTTTATGTGTAATGTATCCAAGCAATTGAGAAAAGGGTTAGAGTTTTGAAAAATGTGCATTTTGATCATTGGTTGTGAGTTTTGTGTCTAGAGTTGTGAAAAATGACATCAAGGTTCTGAAAATAGTAACAAAGTGATTGTAAAAAACTGTAACTCTAGGGAGTTGGAAAATGAGTCTATTTTCAAAAAAAGTGGAGCGTTCCTTTAACTTATCTTTATAGACCAAGTGTGCCACATGAGTCTTGAAAAGTGAAGCCAAAGCGTCTCTATTGCCTCCAGGTGGCTGGAAGCAGTATAGGTCATAAACCTGGCCCTCTCCACGAAATGTAATGGGACGCAAGACAAACTAAACAATCAATTTACACTTTAAACATTTTTTTTTTCAAAGACAGTTTCTGTCATTTTTTCACCCTGGTGTTAGTTTTAGTATTCTTTACACAAGTCTGTTTTTAGTTATTTTAAGCTATAAAAATTAGAGTGAGACATCATGATTGACAAGCTGAGATTGACAGCTTCTTTTAAGTAATTACTGAGGCACCAGCTGACTTTTTTCTGGATCTTCGCGAGGTGATTGGAGCTATAACTTTCAATTCTACATTTCCATAACTGTTTATTTTACACCGAAATAATGAGTTGTTCTGAGTTTGGGCGGGACTTTGGTATTGCGGCTCCACTTCGTGCTCATTACTGCGCAGACTCAGGCTCCATGTTCAATATGTGCAGAATAAAGACTCAAGATGTCAACACCATATTGGCACACTGGTGGCTTTAGTTATTACACTGGAAGAGAGCAAAGGCGTGTTGTCCATATTTTGCAGTCTATAACAAAGACTGTACCATGTTATAGACTTATATACTAGTTACTACTTATAGACTGTACTAGTTATAGTCTTTTATATCAACACAGTGATATAAAAGACCACCAAACTTGCACCTTATTTGGGTGGATGTAGGCTATAGGCTACAGGCAAGCAGGTTGACTCAGAATATGGGCGTAACATTCAAAGTTTGACGCTAAGCATTTCCCAGGGAAATACTGGCATAAAGTTGCCTTGACATTGGATGGTTGATATTCACAAATTTAGGGACCATCTCTAATGTTATATACAAGATTGCTAACTTCAATAGCATTTGAAGAGAACTACTTACAGCCATAAAACCAACTGTAAAGTGTTCATGTAGGTTTCAGGTATGATGCACATATTTTAAGGCTGGTTCACACTGTGCGATTTTTAACAGTCCTTTATGATGGTTGCTTGTCAGACTGTACGAACATGATCTTCATGTACTGTGGGATCTCAGCTGTCATTTATGTCAGACTGTACGACAGTCAAGACGCATTAAAAACAGACGCGTGCATGAAAACTTTTCCGGAGTTTTACATCATACACGTCCATTGACTCATTACACGCGGTACTCAAATGGTAGCTAAAAAAAGAAAAAAATCTCTATCATTAATTTTGAACATGGCTGGTCTTGAAAAACTTAGACAATTAGACGTTCATCATAGGAGAATTCACACTGCAGGATTGTGCACCAATCTTCTGACACTGCCAGAACTTCGTCGGAGGTAAAATTTGATCGCAATGGTCATTAACTGGCTGTCGGTGAACATGTCAAACTAGAGATCAAAGACTACAGATTTTAAGCTAGGATTATAGGAATCTTTTAGGATTTGCAAAATGTAGTGATGCATTTATAATGTACAGATCCTACAAATGCCCCATTTTGAAACATACATTTACATTGTAAAATTAAAGATCCACTTTTGATTGTTGAAAGACTTTCTGGTGCATTTCACTTACAGCCACTAATAGCCACTTATAACAGATTTCCTGGCTTATTGTAAAAACAAAACAACCAAATTTCTCTCATACTTCAGGCGTTATGAACATACTACCAAAGCACCTGTTCTTGTCCTTATGGTAAGTAAAATGTTTTTGTCTGTGTGTGTTCATTTGTTTATTCATGCGTCTGCATTATTTTTGTATGCATTCTTCATTAAAATCAACACAAGTAATGTTTGTTCCACATACTTGAGTCTCTGCAGAGAGCAGTTGGGATCATTCAGTTTGTCGTTGAGCAGCTGGACTCCTGATTGTCCTGGGTGATTGTAGCTCAGATCCAGCTCTCTCAGGTGTGAGGGGTTTAAACTCAGAGCTGAAGACACATAACCACAGCCTTCCTCTGTCACCAAACAGCCTGACAAACTACAGATGAATAAAACAAATAAGGGCCACTAACCCAAAGCAAAAAAAGACATTTTTCTCATGTTAGACTCACTGAGTGATCTCTTAAAGACTTACCTCAGTATCTGCAGCTGAGAGTTTGGACTCTTCAGTCCAACAGAGACCAGCTTCACTCCTGAATCCTGCAGGTCATTGTTACTTAGGTCCAGCTCTCTCAGGACACAGTTTGAGGATTGTAGAGCTGATGACACAGTTTCACAGGACTGACTAGTGAAATTACACATAGCCAATCTAGAGAGAACAAACCAAATAAAGAGTAACTGCACACATATTTAATACAAATTCAAAGATTTATATTTATATAGCTAAAAACCAATGTATGTAGTTCTCATTTATGTTACATACAAAGCAATGCAGAAATGTTTTACTGGTAATTTTAAAATAATATAAAAATGCATCTGTGCATTCCTGAATATGTTTACAGTTTATATCCATCTTGTGTACCATAAATTGCATAAATTTATAAAAAAAAGTATATGAAAAAGTATTGAAAAAGAGCATCCAAGATATCAAACATCAAATCTCACACACCTCAGTATCTCCAGTTGAGAGTTTTCTGCTCTCATCAGTCCATCAGAGAGCAGCTGCACTCCTAAATCCCGCAGGTCATTGTTACCCAGATCCAGCTCTCTCAGGAAAGAGTTTGAGGATTGCAGAGCTAATGACAAGCATTTACAGCTCTGAGCAGTGAGATTGCACAACATCAATCTGAACAGAAGAGAATAAAATAAAGTTCATTTTAATGACTCACAATGTAGTTGTCTTTAATATCAGCAAATATCATAATCTTCTTTATCATCTTTTCAAACAATCCAAATGTTTTGTCTCTGGTTCTGATATTCCATCTAGAGTAGATGCCAAAAATTGACAAAATGCAGTAGTAATCTATTGTGGCAGAATTTTGTTAATTATGGAAAACCATTCACCTAAGTATCTTCAGCTGACAGTTTTGACTCTTCAGTGCCTCAGAAAGAAGCTTTATACCAGAATCCTGCAGGTCATTGTTACTCAGGTCCAGCTCTCTCAGGACCGAGTTTGAGGATTGGAGAGCTGATGATATAATTTCACAATCTTGACCAGTGAGATTACAGCCAGCAAGACTAAGACAAAAAATAGATAGTAAAAGATTTTTTTTTTCACCAGTGACAAAAATAAAGTAGCAACAACTACAATATCACTGTGCTTAAACTCACACAGCTTTCCTACAGTTGATCACAGCTGGTACCAGTCTTCTTCGACCCACAACTGATGTGTTGTATTTCTTGAGGTCCAGCTCATCCAGCACCTCCTCTGACATCTGAAGCAGGTAGGCGATTGTTGAGCAGTGGGCAGGAGAGACATCAGTTTTTGAGTGTTTGTCTGATTTCACAAGCTCCTGAATCTCTCTGGTCAGTGACTGATCTTTCATTTCCAGCAGACAGAGGAACAGATTGATGGATCTTTCAGTGGAAAGATTGTATGGAGCAGTTCTCATGTCTTTAATTTTGTCTTTAATATAAGAAATGGTTTGACTGATGCTCTCTGAGCTGTTTTCTGTGTGTGTCAGTAGATCCTGTAAGAGTCTCTGATTGGACTCCAGTGAGACGCCCAGCAGGAACCGCAGGAACAGATCCAGATGTCCATTCTCACTCTCAAGAGCTTTGTCTACGGCTGTTCTCAAAAGCTCACACAGATTCCCACACTGTTTTCCCATATGTTTTTTCCTCAGAAAAAACTGCAATGGCTCCTTGTTCTTGACTACATATGAATAAAACACATAGAGAGCAGCAAGAAATTCCTGGACACTTAGATGGATGAAGCTGTAGATTTTCTTCTGATGAATCACAGATTCCTCCTTAAAGATCTCAGTGCAAATCCCAGAATACACTGAGGCATCGGTGACATCTATGCCGCTCTCTTTCAGGTCCTCCTCATAGAACATCACATTGCCCTTCATCAGCTGTTTGAAAGCCACTTCAGCAAGTTTCACAATCACTTCTCTGTTGGACTTCAGGAGTTTCTCTGGATTTGTCTCTTCATACTTCTGATTCCTCATGTTGATCTGAATCAACAGGAAGTGGATGTACATTTCAGTCAGAGTTTGAGGTATTTCTGCTCTCAGATCTTCTTTCAGGAGCTTCTGAAGCACAGTGGATGAGATCCAGCAGAAGACGGGTATGTGGCACATGATGTGGAGGCTTCTTGCTCTTCTGATGTGTGAGATGATTCTGCTGCCTTGATGCTCGTTACTGATTCTCTTCCTGAAATATTCTTCCTTCTGAGGCTCATTGAACCCCTGAATTTCTGTCAGACGGTTGATGTATTCAGAGGGGATCTGATTGGCTGCTGCTGGTCTGGAGGTGATCCAGATGAGAGCAGAGGGAAGCAGCTCTCCTTTCATAAGGTTTGACATCAACACACCCACTGAAGTCTCAGTCACATCAGAAACTTTCTGAGTTTCTGAAAACATCAGTGTCATTCTGTTTTCATCCAGACCATCAAAGATGAACACAACTTTGCACTCCTCATAAATCTTTGAATCCAGATCTTGAAGTTCAGGATGAAAGTCCAACAGTAGTCTGTGAAGACTGTACTGATGATCTCGGATCAAGTTCAGCTCTCGAAATGGAAGCACAAACATGAAATCTACATCCTGATTGGCTTTTCCTTCGGCCCAGTCCAGAATGAACTTCTGCACAGAGACAGTTTTTCCGATTCCAGCGATGCCTTTAGTAAGAACAGTCTTGATTTGGTCTTTCTCCTCACATCCTGGTTCAGGTGAGGCTTTAAAGATGTCATTGCAGTAGATTTGAGTGTCTTGTGAGTGTTGTGTTCTGGCTGTTATCTCCATCTGTAAAACCTCATGTTCTTTATTCACACCTTCTCTCTCTCCCTCTATGATGTAGAGCTGTGTGTAGATCCTGTTCAGGAGGGTTTCATTCTCTTGGAGTTTGTTTCCCTCAAATAATCTCTCATACTTGTTCCTCATGCTGGTTTTGTGCTGGTCTTTGACTCTCTGCATTTCTTTAGTCTCCAGTGTGTGTGTCTGCAGGACTGCTTCAGTTTTGTCCTGCCTGATGTGAGTCTGATAGTGGGATGAAGTGGATGGCACTGATCTGATCAGGCCAGGTATCTCCCCCCTGCTGAAACAAAAAAGAAAACAAGACAATGACAACGAGTATTGAAGACCTTCAGAAATATGTAGGATACTACCCTTACAAAAATCAAATATATATGAATGATCAATATATTATATTATTTAACAACATAATTAAATATACAGAATAATGTATTGTGTTAATATATTACAAGATATTGAATAATAATAATAATAATATATAAGGAATTACCGATTTTCATATATTGAAAAATATGTGACAGTATTTTAACTAATATATCATACTATATGTAATTTTATATTCAGTAATACACTGTATAATATATAGATATATATGTGATCTAATATGGTACTGCATGTGTAATATATTGCAGATATATTTACTTATGCAGTATAAACACACATATAGAGAAATATATAATGTAATATAATTCTTATATTTTATAATTATTTACATTATACATGTTTAAAATTTTTAAGTTAGTTAATGTAAGACTTGATAATCCTGATTAGACAAAAGATGAGATCAAGCACTCTGCAATAAAGCAACAAAACTCATCTGAAGAGAAGATCTCAAAGAAATAGCATAGGACAACGCCTTGCCCAAAACTCTCCTCACACATCTATGCAAATTTTGATTTATTCTGGACTCTCCTGAAATCATTATGACCAGTAGATTATTGGAGGCTGGTGCTACCACAAATCTGTGTCCAGGATAGAACAAACTGAAGGCTTATGGATGAATAATCAGAACCCAGAATAATCAAATATATCTAAATGAATACATTACTAATGATTAATTCCTAATTAGAAACACAATCTAATAACATCAGCAATTATTTTGATATTGCCGGTTGTTCCCATTCACCACTATAGAAGTTTACCCAACTATGATTTCCAAGAACCCCGGAAATGTGAAAAGAGTCCAATGGAGGAGTTGTTTTTCCCTCTCCATCCTCCTGAGACGCAACAGGAACGAGTGCAATTGACAATGGAATGAGACGAGCCTTAAACTTAAGTTGATCAGCAAATGTATATGTTTGGAATGTTTTCATTGCTGAAATTGGAGTCAGATTAAATGAGCAGATGTGTGTGTGTGTGTGTGTGTGTGTGTGTGTGTGTGTGTGTGTGTACACATTCACATTTAAATAGAAACATGCATGTGCAATATATGTACACATACAACTTCATGAATATTACATGTAATGCTATTTTTGTCTTCATTTATAGATAATTTATATGTATATGTATATAAGCATATGAAGTCAATGCATATATTGCAGTATATTAAAAAATATAAGCACTAGTCTCCCATATATGGAAATGTTTTATGTAATATATCACATTATATTTTGCAGTATATTCCCATATATTTTGTTCCGTAAGGTTAGGTATGATTTTAGTGCTCCTCTTCGAGTTGTCCACTGTAAAGCTGCTTTAAAACAATCTGCATTGTAAAAAGCGCTATGTAAATAAAGGTGACATGACTTGACTTGAACCCCTGTGCAGTGCACGTTAAATATTTTAGAGTACATTTAGTGTATACTAACAAAGGATCAGAGGTCACTGGTTCATCACTGAATTCAGGGGGACGCATCATGGATCTGTTACTCTTCAGAGACACACCACTGGGATCTGGAGACTCTGATCTCTGTCTCTTTCTCCTCCTGCTGATACTGACAAAAACATCAGAACAACTGCATATTAGAGCACTAGTTAAACAGTATAACTTGACTTCACCATACATTTACACTTATGTATTAATTTAGCAGAATATTTTCATCCAAAGCCATTCATAAATAAGGAAGACAACAAGCAGTTCATCTAATAGTGACTTTAACATGATAATTTCTGCAATACAATATTCAAAATTGAACGAAGTACATGCTAGAGATGAAGGTAAGAAATGTTGAAAACTTTTATTTTTAAAAATACAAGAAAAGGCAAGATTATTTATATAGCACAATCTTAATACACAATGGTCATTCAAAGTGGTTTAAAAGTGACCTATTATGTCCCTTTTCACAAGATGTAATATAAGTCTCTGGTGTCTCCAGAATGTGTCTGTGAAGTTTCAGCTCAAAAATCCCCCACAGATCATTTATTATGGCTTGTCAAATTTGCCCCTATTTGGGTGCGAACAAAAACGTCGTTTTTGTGGATGTGTTGCTAAATGCAAATACATTGAGGCATACATAATACAGCTAACACAGCAAATAAAACTTGCAAAATGGATCATTACAAACTATTCTTGATGCAGCATATGAAATAGGTATGCCATGTATTTTGTGGATGTTTGCTAAAATTTAATTCCGGATGATTTTGATAGCGTGATGCAGGACTAACATGGCTAAAGCTACATACTGTTGGAGAAACTCAATTCACAAGTTCACATTTACATATAATTAAGTACAGTAAGAGTTATGTATATCTGGTGTGCTGTCTGGGGGAGGGCTTCGAGCTCTGAAATTTTGGCCCGAACCCACAGTATTCCCCCGTTGTGGTAGAAGTAGATAGAACTGAAGTGAGGAGAAGGGTGGAGGAGGGATGCTGATGAACTGTCAGACGAACAGAGGTAAGTCTGCTGTATTTATACCTCTTGTCATGGTTGCATTGATTAAATGAATGCTCTCCACCTGAGCTAATTAGGTTAATTATCTGCACTTGTTCCTCCCGAACTTTGTTAATAAAACATCATTAAGAATGAAGATGCATTTATGAATTATACAGAATGCAAGCGTTTTGGGGTTAAAAATTAAAAATAACGAAATGGTTCTGGTCTCTGTGAGTACAGTAAGAAACAATGGTAACTTTAGCCACATTTAACAGTAAGACAATTTGCAAAAATCACGAAATAAATAAAAAACTAAATTGGATCAGTTGGTATCAATCCATCTTTGAAAATGAATTTCTGTGCAAATCCTGTGTTTTACTGACCATCATGTGAAGCATTCTAGTGTTAATGACTTACACATATTGGTATATGAATTTATCTGTACACATTCCCTTCATAAATAAAATTGCACCACTGTGTCCTTAGTAGCTCAGATGCCAGGAGTTTATGGAGATTCGTATGTTTATTATTATAGCCGTTAACAGATCAGTGATAATGTTTACATAGCTGAGACATATCAGGAGCTTAGGGATAGTCGTTCTTGAGTGCTGCTGTCCTGCAGAGTTTTGCTCTGACACAAATCACCTTCCTTCACATAGCTTTAATAATCCTGAAGACATTCAAGTGTGTTTGATCAGGGTTGTAGCTAAACTCTGCAGAACAGCTGCTGCACTCCAGGACTCGTCGCTTGCGAAAACAATGGCGGCGCCGTGGGTTCAAACATACAGATTCAGGGGGTGGTAATATTATAATAAGATCCCCTTCCTACGTCACAAGGGGAGCGAAATCAGAACGGCTTGTTACTGGGTTGTCCTTTTTCACATTTTCTGTGCTGGTAGATGCACCAGAGTTATATTACCCAATTATAGCACTTAAACACGGGAAAAGTCAGATTTGATTTTCATGATATGTCCCCTTTAAATAATCACAACATGTGCATAAGAAATTAATATATATATATATTATGCCTGACTACTTGAATCACAAATACATACATTACTAGAAAGAAAGAGAGACAGCTAGATGTTTAACAGTATTTAGTCAAGTGCACAAAGAGAATTCTTTAAACTGATTGTTTTGTTCCACCGGTGAGAAACAGTGAAGGATCAGGAAAGAGATTTTGTGCTTCTCTGAAGTATCACTACTCACCCACTACAGTCTTTTACACTGTAAATCACTTTGAATAAAAGCATGTGTCAATGCTAAAATGAACAGTGTCTTACCTGGGGTCAGAGGTCACCGATGCATCACTGAATCCAGAGGGTAGATTCCTCATGGATTGATCACTATCCACAGACTCACAGCTTGATCCAGGAGATTGAGAATTCATTTCAGAGGCAGTGTCCTCATCTTCTCTCTCATTATTGAGACTCATTTCAGTGTTCTTCTACTGTCAGGGTGTGGGTGAAGGGATGAGATGAGAACGCAAGAATGCAGAGATGGGCTTATATATATATATATAATATATATATATATATATATATAAACTACCTTGTGGGAAAAACATCACCAACTGGATTGGACACAGCAAAGCAAGGGCTGGAAACAACAGGGAACAGGTTAATATACAATGATTATCTTGCACAGGACTGCAAACTAAAGGAGAATAAGGCCCCGTCCACACAGAGATGAGTTTAGCTGTATACGCAAAAAAATTGTATCATATAGTCATCGTATATCCATTTCTACCAGATGGATCCGGAGTTTTCAGAAGGTGAAACCGCTATTTTTTTAATCCGGGTCCCAGAGTGGGACGTTAAATATTTTTGCATGTTCGTGTGTACAGACTATTCGTATATTTTGTGAAACGATGATGTCATCACCCCATGTGTCCACCCTAGTCAGTCACCGCTAACAGCACAAAACAGCAACAACAACAACAATAGCAGACTACAAGCTTGTGTTCATGCTGCAGAAGCTACCGAGCCTAAAGCTTTATTAAAGTAAAGCTTTATTTCAAAGCTTTACTAAAGTTTGTATACAGTGTGCAAGGTTTATGCGCATGCTCCAAGTCGTCTTCTTTTTTTATTGTATCTCTATTGCAGAATTACAGCGCCACATACTGTTCTGACATGTATACTACAATGTTTTGAGTCGTCTCAGTGGTTTCGTGTGGATGTAACCTAATAAGGAGAACAAACAATGCAGGTAACGAGGGAAGGCAGGTGGGGCAAATTAAACAATAATGATATAACAAGAGAGGCGGGATCAGACAACAGACAGGAGAGCACATGGCACAAAGAAACACATGACAAGCCATTGGCCTGTTGCATGAAGCTAGTTGAACAAACTCTTGAGTTTCAGAGTAGGTTTGGAGTTGACAAATCCAGATAAATCCAAACTGATTAAGATCAGGATCAGCTGTTGCACAACGCTCAGTATAAACTTTCTCTGTCAACTCAGGTTTAATCCAGTTTGCAAAGCGCGTGCAGCTGAAAGTGACACCTGCGGCAAACAGGTGAACGCTTCTCGCGAGAGAGCTACGCAATTCATGTCTCTTCTGAAGATTAAGAGATTGTTATAAAAATATGAAATTAAATGCATTTATAAAGCAGGAATAAACACAGGTTAAGAACAACTTGAGGGTAAATGATGACAGCATTTTCATTTTTGGGTGAACTATCCCTTTAAGTAATGTACACTGAACACTAAAAATGCTGGGTTAAATATGGACAAACCCAGGGATTGGGTTGTTTTCAACCCAGCCATTTTTTTCAACCAATTTCGGATTTATTTTTTTAGCCAGCAATATAGTAATATAGTAAAAGGCATGGGTTGCTCACCCCCAAATAGGGGCAAATTTGTGGAGTATTTTAAGCTGAAACTTGACCAGACCATAGACTTATGTTATATTGTTAAAGAGGGCATAATAGGTGCACTTTAACCCAACCTGCTGGGTTTGTCCATATTTAACCCAGCTTGGGTTGTTTTTAACCCAGCATTTTTTAGAGTGTAGTTAACAAACAATACCTTATGTTAAAGTGTTACGAATGCATGTTTATATGAGAAGTGCATGTTGCACTTTTTTAATTTAATGTTTATTTTGAATTTTAAAATAAAAAGTATATTTGACATTAAAAATCCATACTCTGTGTCATTAAGTATTTGTTACAAAATGAACATGAATATTATCTCATAACAGTCAAACAATGTTACATTAGTTAACGACACTGATCAAAATGAATGTAAATAATTTTTAATAATTGAGTAAATATGACACATAAATAAATCCTATCAAATCCATTCTAAAATAGTATTACATACATACAAAAGGAAATTACACTAAAACAAATGTACGTGGACTCTAATAAGACCTGCTCTAAACTATATGGTTCGCCTTCACTTCCGGCCTGAGACGCGTGACCTGGCTTGTGTGTGTGTGTGTGTGTGTGTGTGTGTGTGTGTGTGTGTGTGTGTGTGTGTGTGTGTGTGTGTGTGTGTGTGTGCGTGTCCTCCTGGAACTGTCGCTGTCACAACAATCGCTAACTCTTTACAATTGTTTCTAATGTGATCATAAATACAAAAATAATTTTACTTCTTATGTGATCATCATATCTACAATAATAATGCACTTGCATTAACATGCATCTTGCAGAAATGTTTTCAAACTCAAAATGATTAAAATGACCTAGAAATATTCGTATAAATACACGACGTCTTTCATTTTATGTTTTTAATGATAACTATTATATAAACTGAAGATCTCAGGAAATCAAATTTGGTCTAATTTATTTAAACACGTTAATCATCAACGTTTCCGCCATTTTGGTTTGTTGGTTTTAGTTATTCGAAATGTTTCAAACCCCATGTAAAGAAGAGCATAAACCCAAATAACAGCTCATTTGTATATGTCTACATCGTTACATGAAGAATTTAATCTTTGAACTCACCTCTAAATATGTGGCTGTTTAATCACTCAATGTCAACATGTTTAAGCCTCGTAATGGCGTCTCTTCTTCCTCTTCTTTTACTTTCGTTTCTACCTGGTTAAGGTGTGTCTTGTTTTGTAACTAAACAAATTTACTCCCTCTAGTGGAGCAAAGCGTCATCACAGGTTCAACAGGACTGCAGCCACAATACATGTCTGTGTGTGTGTGTGTGTGTGTGTGTGTGTGTGTGGTTTTTGAGGACACAAAAATGTGTATACAAAACATGGAACATCCTATGTCTTCATAAACCTAATGTCTTTTAAAATATATACTGTTTTTTTGTTGTTGTTTTTTGGTGCCAGAAGTTTTCTGAGATGGGTAGGTTTAGAGGTAGATTTAGGCTTGGAGGATAGAGAATTTGATTATTTATTTTGTCCCACAGAGAGATGACTGTCCTTGACACACAGACTCACAGAGACCCTCGTCCAGCAGCAGAGACTCCAACAACATCCCATTCAGGACATGAGAGAGGAACCAATGAAGATGAAGAATACTATTTAAATCAGGTGGTTTTGCTGTCCCATGTCACAAATCCAGTGACGATTCCCTCTGACCAATCAGTGATCTGCATTGTTTACACGTCACATTTTAGTATCAGTATGGCTCGCTTGAAACCTCCTATGGATCATTTGTTTTGTTCCAAAACAGGGACTAAATGTGTTAGTGTTGCATTTTCTTCTTTGTTCGGTTTGCTTTCACAGGACAACATTTCAAAGTGTACAAAAATTTGTTCATGCAAGTCACATGCGATATGAATTTTTGATATCAACAATTCAGTTCTTGATATCTGTAATTGTATTTTCACTAGTGAAATGTCACCATAGGCTGCCATTCAAATTCAATTGTTGACATCAAGAATTGATTTCTTACTAATTGAAATTCCAATTTCACATATCAGAAATACAATTCTTACTAGTAAAAATCCTAATTTTTGATATATCATTAATTTACTTGTGTGTTATTGTGTGTGTCAGAGATGCTGTAGAAGGACAGAGTGCCGGCCAGTCCAGATACACTCCTACTCTTTTAGATGGCGATGATGGGAGAGGAATATGTATGCTCTTAGTCTTATTATTGTGCCAGACAGAGTAAATCGTATCACAACAGTAAAGATTCCAGGACTCTTCATTGAGTCCAAACCGACAGTCACTCCCTTTTTTCCTTATTGACTCCTTTATAGGAAACAGCTACATGACCCCAGCCTCTCAATTTAACCTCCCAGTAACAGCGTCCAGTCAGACTCTCTCGACACAAAACCTGCTCAAAGCGCTCAAATCTGTCTGGATGATCAGGATATGACTGATGCTCTCTCTCACATGTTGTTTTTTTTTGTGTGTGTGTGTGTGTGTGAGAGATGACTTACATTTTCGTAGTCCAGGTATGATCCTGAAATGTCCTCCATAGTCAAAACTAAACAGAAACAAATAATGTTTAATGTACTGATAACTAATGTCCAATAAAAATGGTTACATTGTGGCATAAAAAGATAATGATAATTAAAAGTATACTGTAAATTGTGATTATTTAACCCTCTTAGCATTAGGTTCCATTTTGTCTCAAATATCTGAGTCCCTGTTTAGAAGTTTCATAGAAAAATTGTTTGGATTAGGCCCCCAATCACGCCGGTATGGTCGGTTTGTTGAGGAACTTCAGGGCTGCATTGTGGTCGTGTCAAGGTACCGGTTGACTACGGTAAACCTCGGGATAAACAGAAAGACTAATATTAGTGTAGATGCCATTCTTCTTCTGATGTAACGAGTACATCTGGTGTTATAGGAAGTGTTCCCGGTTCCGGCTGACCTAATTTATGCAGCCTAATAATCCTTTAACGGATTTGAAAATATAAATTGATAATGTGTTACATGTATGCCAGGTTAAAGAGATGCGTTTTTAGTCTAGATTTAAACTGACAGAGTGTGTCTGCATCCCGAACAATGCTAGGAAGATTGTTCCAGAGTTTAGGTGCCAAATAGGAGAAGGATCTACACCTGCGGTTGATTTTGATATTCTAGGTATTATCAGCTGGCCTGAATTCTGAGATCACAATAAACGTGAAGGACTATAATGCATTAAGAGCTCGCTCAGGTACTGGGGAGCTAAACCATTTAGTGCTTTGTAAGTACTTAGCAAGATTTTAAAATCTATATGTTTATAGGGGGAGATTTCAGGCACAGCCACTGTATTTTTGCACATTGCGAAGTATTGCCAGTTCATCCTTACCAAGTGTTTTCCTGCCTGTTTGCCTTGTGTATGATTCTGCCTGATTCCCTGATTTACATTTGTTGGATTATCCCCTTGCATTGGTAGCCTGATTTGGACTGATGATTGTGTTTGGACCTTTTGCCTGTTTACTCACCTCTGCCTTTTGGATTACCCTTGTGTTTGTCACTCGATTGGACTGATAGGTTGTGACCAATTGCCTGGCTTAACATTTATGTCTTTTACACCTGCTGCTAATAAACACCCGCAAATGGATTCTAACGCCACCTCAGTCTCGTTGTTATAGTTTGGTGGTTATCAGTGTATTACAAAGGTACAAAACAGATGTTAGTACTTCAATAGGTTGGTAAATTAACATTATATCAGTTCATGAAATACGTTTTTTTTTACCGTAAATATATCAGAATTTTTTTTTACTTTTAAAGTGTGTAAAATAAACAGTTATGAACCGTAATTAGTACAATATAAACCTTTAAATTATATGTTTTTTAACTGTAAAATAGACAGTAAACTAATTGTAAGCATTTGTGTATTTTAAACATGCTTCACTGCACTCTCAGGTGATTAATTCATCTTCACTCGCACTGTGGTTGGAGGGGTCTTGTACATCTAGTGGGTGATATCTATGGAAGTGTATTAATGCCAAATGTTCTTTTTTTTAATAAAAAGCCTGTTGAATTGCACTAATGCTCCCTTGAAGTCTCGCAGTGTCTCTTTTGCTCGTTCTGCCCCTTGGTATAATGACGACCTGCGTTCTAAGAAAGCAGCCTGCCGTAAATTGGAGCGCAAGTGGCGTGACTCAGGTTTGAATGTATATTATCAATCCTGGAAAGACCACTTGGGGGTATATAAAGCTGAAATTGAGTCTGCAAGATCTGCTTATTTTTCTCAGATTATAGATAGCAATCAAAGTAATCTTAGACATCTCTTTCACACTATAAACAGACTTCTCAAAGTTAATGTTGGCATCTCTCTGTCTCAAATCAGCTGTGTAATGATTTTCTTCATTTCTTTAGTTCTAAAATTGATAATGTTTATAAACTTATTCAAACTTACCTGTTTCTGCTTCTACATTATGCTTACCTTTTCTCAAATCGATTCTGAGCTGCACACTAGGGAGGTGTCACGTATGAAAGTCACCACTTGCCTACTTGACTCCCTCCCTACAAGCTTGTTTAAATCTTGTTTGGATTCATTGTGCCCTGCTGTTCTCAGCATTGTTAATGATTCCCTGCATACTGGTGTTGTAACACCTGTTCCAAAAAAGTATAATGTTGATCTGGATAACTTAAAGAATTATCGTCCTATATCAAATCTCCCTTTTCTTGCAAAAATTCTTGAACGTGTTGAGGCTCTGCAGCTACACTCATCTTACAGTAAATACTCTCTTTGAACCCCTTCAATCTGGCTTCTGAAAATTTCATAGTACTGAGACAGCCTTGGTCAAGCTCACCAATGATCTGTTAATAGCCTCAGACTCTGGTTCTCTTTCTATTCTGATCCTTCTGGATCTCAGTGCCGCTTTTGATACTGTCAATCACAATCTGTTACTCAAGCGTTTGGAAACTGTCTTTGGTGTTTCTGGGACTGTCTTAACATGGTTTAGATCTTACCTTTCTGATCGTCAACAGTTCGTATGTATGAGTGGAGTCTGGTCTGTGACCGGTTTTGTATGTTCAGGTGTTCCTCAAGGTTCAATCTTAGGCCCCTCACTTTTTAGCATTTACATATTTCCACTTGGATTGCTTTTAAGATCACTCGGGCTTAACTATCACTTTTATGCTGATGATACTCAGATTTACATTCACTCTAAGCCTAATCAAAATCTGGACCTTACTTTTTTAAAACATTGTATTTCTGAGATAAAAACATGGATGTCCCAAAACTTCTTGTGTCTTAATAGTGATAAGACAGAGGTCTTGCTTATTGGCACCTCGCATCAGCTTCGTAAAGCTGGTTCACTATTCTTAAATGTAGATGGCTCTGTTTTGGAATCACAAACCAAATTAAAAAATCTAGCAGTTATATTTGATTCAAGGTTGTCTTTTGACTCTCATGTTCAGTACACTGTAAAGAACTCCTTTTTTCATCTCAGAAATATTGCTAGGCTCCGCTCTATGTTATCGCTCTCAGTGACTGAAAGGCTTATTAATACTTTTGTGTTTTCCCGCATTGACTATTGCAACGCACTGCTGGCTGGGGTTCCTAAATGCACACTTAACAAACTACAATGTGTGCAAAATTCAGCTGCTAGGATCCTGACCGGAGTCAGGAGAAATGAGCATATTACACCAATTCTCAGGTCCTTGCACTGGCTTCCGGTCAGGTTCCGAGTTGATTTTAAAGTCCTCATGCTCACATATAAGGCACTGCATGGTCTGGCCCCCCAGTATCTGTCTGCACTTTTAACCTTATACACACCAAAGCGTCACTTACGCTCCTCACAAGCTGGTCTTTTGGCAGTCCCACAGAAACGGTTGCGTTCTGTTGGGGATAGGGCCTTCTCATCCTACGCTCCTAGGCTTTGGAATGCACTCCCTCCTCACATCAGAGATGCACAGAATTTAAGTATTTTTAAATCATATTTAAAAACACATTTTTTTTTAGGGTAGCTTTTTCTTGATTGTCTTGTTTTTTATCTTTCATATCTATATGTATAACCTGTTTTACTTTGTGTGTGTTGTATTCTTATTTGCTTGTTTTATGTAAAGCGGCTTGAGAAGCTACTTTAAAGGCGCTATATAAAAATAAAGTTATTATTATTATTATTATATTATTATTGAAAAAAAAAAAGATAAGATTTCTAAATAAAAATTCATATTCACCTTTCAGATTTCACTTCCAGCATATTCAGTCTGTTTAAAAATACAACCTAAAATATTCAACAGGCAATTTTCCAATTTTTGGTCCATTTTATTTCGATTTATTTTTGTTTCAAATTCTACAGAAAATTCAACATTGGACATCGGGGAACTGCAGGAATAGCAGCATCATCTACATCTGCTGTTAGAGGTCCTCACCAGCAGGTGCCGCTAACGGCTGTTAACGAAGACCCAAACAACAGCTAGAGAATCATTCATTCACAAAAATGGATTTACAGAAATAGAGCAAGTTGTAAGTATATGTGTGACTATCAGGGCCAGAATATGTGGAAAAGCTGATGAAGACACAAAAGCTGTGTTTACGTTTAATTCAATGTCTTACATGTAAGCTGCTTTCTCTACCACGAACGAGATTATAACGCTTTTCCCACCTAATGCTGTTATTGATCAAATATAACATCCGAGGAAGCCATGAATTGGTCTCGTTTTTTTTTTTATAAAAAGTTTTAAAGTTTTTCTTTATATCTATGTGATGCAGTATTTGGGTTTCCCTCATACATCACAGCTAATCCAGAATTCCCCCGCTGTGGGGACATAGTAAAACGATTAACAGGCTAATGGATTATTTACCACAGAGATATTTGTCACAGTTCCCGTCACTCCCAGACTCCATCTCCCATGATCCTCCCTGGTCCACACCTGCACTCACTTCCTCATCACGGATTCCCTGCACCTGCACCTGATCTTCAGCACTCTCTTTATATGGACTCTCACTTCCTGCACTCCTTTGTCTGTTCTTGTGTTTGTCTATTCTGGTGTAGAATGTTTGTTTAATGGTGTAGTTCTTCTGTTCACATGTTATGTTAGAAGAATAAACCTATTGCTGCTGTTGTTTGTTCCTGCATCCTCACTTGCTTCCAACTACCCATAACATTATTTTCATTTCATTTCCATTTATGCATTTGGCAGATGCTTTTATCCAAAGCGACTTACATTGCATTATACTATACATTTTTGTATCCGAGTATGTGCAATCCCTGGGATTGAACCCATGACCTTGGCATTGCTAGTGCCATGCTCTAACCACTGAGCTACAGGAAAGCTTAATACATTATTAATGTATGAGGTCATTTCGACAAAACAGTTCTGGTAAGCATCAACGCACATTTACATTTGTAGTATTTTTACTTAGCAGAGGCTTATAAGGAGCTTAAAATCAATCGCGTTTTGGTGGTGGAGGGGGATGTTAGACCTATTTAAAATAATGTAAATGTTGACTAATACATTTTTAATTTTTAATTAAATGCCAAAAGAAGAAGGAAAAAGAAAAAACATTCATCTGGAAGAAGGGAGCCCAATATTATGTCCTGCATACCCCTCTTAAAACTCGTAATTGTGCCCCTGGAAATACATCAGATACAAGGAATTGAACAGCGCTTAAAAATGAGCATGTGGCTAATATCCCAGCTGTATTGTTGTATTATCAATTTATTTATTTTTATTGTTAAGAGTAAAAATTAATGATAAATGTTTAGTGCTTATCTGTATATCCTATTATTCTTATTATTATTATTTTTTTTTTTTTGCAAAGAACCCAAGATTTGAGTGTCTCTGTATCAGTTGTAGATGACACACACGTGTATTTTTGAGACTAGAGCATGTGAACTGAATAGACAGTTTGTTAAATAGTCTGTTGATCATATTTTCTTCGTTTTTCTATTGTGATGGAAAGTGTTTTAAGTCATTATTCAGTCATTACTGTGAAAAAGTGACATGTGCTGATACTGTAATGTACTGAGGTTAATGTACATATGCTTTCATTATTCATTCAGAGTAAATACGACATCAAGGAAGCCATCACTGCTGTGCTCTTCTTTAATTTTCTTTTATGCTTCTTTTCAGGAGTACTGCTAACGCAGGTGATTGGCATATGCACTAGAATGATTCTTCCTTATACAGTGTCTATAATTAAAATGTATTTTTGTTTATTCAAACTAGATTTCCATGTATTCCTTAAAGGCGTTGTTCACCTAAAAGCACATCAAATATGGGAAACAAAAGCTCAACTATACTCTTTCTTCACATGCAAGAACAAATCTCATTGCTTCTCATGCGTCAAGCACATTCAGTGGAGCTTCCATAGCAGGAGGGCATTGATAATTTACCTGATAACCATGGAACATCTCACCTGTCAGTCACTGCAGAAGATTTAACAAGATAATGATGGAGGCAAATACATCATGTTTCTTGATCCTTGTCTTGATCTAACAAACACAAATTCAGTTACTGAGAGCTCCTCTATTTACATTGATAACATCACTCCTCTAACAATATTTACATCCAAAACAATAGACTTCTAGCTAGACTCGTTTTATTTTAACAGTCAGTTTAGTGAGTACACTATTCTTATTTGGACTTCTCACAAAAACGTTCCACCTAATTCACAACACTTGCTTTCACACGTGAATTCTAATGTTGATGATTTCTTAGTATTTTAAATGAGAGACCATGTGCCAGAGGTAAGTTATTTACATAAAACACACTCAAGCCATGCTCATATAAGGTCTATCCACACATTCTTCTTTCTAAAGGTGCATTCTTGCCTGAGAGCAAAAGATCCTCCAAGAGTGCCATCCTCAAAACAAGTTCAGATACAATAGACTCCTTTTACAGAAATTACAAATCCCTTATAGTTATCTGGACATTCAAATGTCTATGTCTTTATGTAGAGCTATATAAGAAATATATTTGAAATATTTTTAAGATATATATTGGTTTATAAATTTTAAAATGTTTATAAGGCCACCAAGAGTGGTTTCAGTTGTTCCTACATTTTTTTTTTTCATGAATTTATAATCAATTTTAGAATGAACGTAATTGATGAATCATGTTTATGAAAACATTAGTATGCAGACTTCATGCACACGTTTGTGTGTACACTGAAGTGAATGCACTCGTGGGCAACTTTCTACATTTTTGATATTTTTAAAGCCTTCCTAGGCCAAAGGGAACAAAAAATCTCATGCACATTTATATGGTAAGATTACTGCATGTGTGATTGTTTTTTGAGGCTGTGACTGAATTCTGGATGGGGCTTTCTGTAAGTTCATCATCTGCACGCTGAGAATGCTTGCAATATGTTTTAACTGAAAGGTTGAACAGAAGTTGAAGCCATTACTACCAAATCCATTTTCATTTAAATTCATAAATTAAACATTAATGTCAAGTTTGTTTTGCTTTCTGCAAGTGACTTTTGGGACAAAGTAAGATTATATTTCCAAAACCTGAAATTGCCAAACTTTGGCCCAGGGAGTGACACTAGCATCTGATGACCCTATTAATGAAACTGAGTGAATATAACTTGTTTGTAGACCTTACTAATTTTAAATAAGTAATGAAAATTATTTTAGCACAGAAATTCAGCTGTCCTCTGCTTAAAAATAGAGTAGTCCTCCTTGAAATTTTTTCTGCAATGACATGCACATTTCTGTCTTTAGGTGAAGATGATTTGCAACATATTCTAAGGGGAGAAGCACATGAAAATGAGGTGTACAACTTTTGTACATGTATGACAGAAATAAATCTGGTAAATAAGTGAAATGTAAGACTGTTTGTGGAATTGTTTAATCATCCTCTGCTGAGATCTTGAGAGTTAATTGATTAGATTTGCTGTTGATATGTTCCCATTTAAATGGAAATTGAGGAGGAACTCAATAACTGACACAATTAAAATAAAATAATTATTTTAAAATTAAATTAAATATTTGGTTAAACTATAAGAATATAAGACAAAATATGTTAAATGAACATGAACATTGGAAAAATATATGCAAACTTATACTTTACAAACTTGGTTCTTACAACTTGTTACAGTTACAATAACTGACGAAAGTACGGTGAACTTCATATATATATATATATATATATATATATATATATATATATATAACTAATAAACAGCTGTTGAATATAATACCTATGTTGTTGAATGTAACCTTTAAATATTGTAGTGTACCAAAAAAGAGAGTTCCCTGGACAGTTTGCAACATTATTTGAGAAAGATTTTTTTTTTTTTTTTTTTTTGAGGAAAACATGATGTTACCTAAAACAGAACTGTCATGCAGCGTGAAGGCTACACTCTAAAAAATGCTGGGTTAAAAACAATCCAAGTTGGGTTTGTCCATATTTAACCCAGAATTTTTTAGAGTGTACTGACTGCACCAAAGATATTTACAAAAGTCTACGACTGATGGTGTGAAAATATACATGTACACAGTGTAAACACCAAAAACTAAAAATAAAATTTCCACAAATTACCACAAATTGTTACAGCCACAATTGAAGCCATGGGTTAAGACAAAATGGGTTAAGACATAGTTTTTTATGTTAAACAATGGTGCAAATTGACGAGTGCAAATCTTAGTAAACCGCGTTATGTAAAACCTGGAAAGTAGTATAAGGGGTTTGGGTTGGCACAAGCTGTTTGTAAATCTGGACCTTAATGTCTTAAAATGACTTATGAGTTTGAGAATGCAGGTTTGGATATTCAAAACACAAAATAATTAAGTGCATCATGCTGACGGAAGCACAGAATGAATGGAATAAGAGCTCTGAGACATCCAAATGAAAATGTTATAAGTATAACTAAGTAACTATAAGTAGTATACAGCTGTCCCCATGTTGAGAGAAATAAAGTGTAGAGGTGTTGTGTGTGCTGTGTGTGAACATGGTTATTGTTCTAGACTATATATATATATATATATATATATATAATATAATAGACTACCGATCAAAAGTTTGGGATCGGTAAGATGTTTTTAAAAGAAGTTTTGTCTGCTCAAAGGGTGCATTTACTTAACTAAAAATACAGTAAAAACTGTAATATTGTGAAATATTAAAATGACTGTTTTCTATTTGAAAATATTTTTAAATGTAATTTATTCTTGTGTTGGCAAAGCTGAATTTTCAGCATCATTACTCCAGTCTTCAGTGTCACATGATCCTTCAGAAATCATTCTAATATGCTAATCTGCTGCTCAAGAAACATTTGTTTACAATTTTACAAAATATTTGTGTACAATATTTTTTTCAGGATTCTTTGATGAATAGAAAGCTCAAAAGAACAGTGTTTATTTGAAATCTAATCTTTTGTAACATTATAAATGTCTTTACTGCCACTTTTGATTGATATAGTGCATCCTTGCTGAATAAAAGTATTAATTTCTTTAATTTCTTTTCAAAAAAATAAAAATAAAAATTCTTACTGACCCCAAACTTTTGAACGATAGTATATAATGTTACAGAAGCTTTGTATTTCAGATAAATGCTGTTCTTTTGAACTTTCTATTCATCAAGGAATCCTGAAAAAAAAGTACACAACTGTTTTCAACATTGATGATAATAACAAATGTTTCTTGAGCAGCAAATCAGCATATTAGAATGATTTCTGAAGGATCATGTGACACTGAAGACTGGAGTAATGATGCTGAAAATTCAGCTTTGCATCACAGGAATAAATTACTTTGTCAAATATATTTAAATAGTACACAGTTATTTTAAATTGTAATAATTTTTCACAATATTACTGTTTTACTGTATTTTTAATTAAATAAATACAGCATTAGTGAGCAGACAAAACTTCTGTTAAAAACATTAAAAATCTTACCGACCCAAAACTTTTGAGCAGTAGTGTATATTATAATAATGACTATGTGAAAACAAAACCAACATCATCTTTTATCTTTGTTTATCTGGCTGTTATAACTCAGTTACAACAAAATCTAATATTAAAAAGTCAAGGGTCAAGAGCCCAACTAAAGCAAACCCTTATCCCCATGATGGTGACTTAAAAATAGTCATTTTCTCCTTTGGTGATTTTGCTTGTTAACAGCAGGTGCTCATCATTAATGTTCAATAGTCACACGATTAATGAATTATCTTGATTGAATGGTCTGGTTTTGGTCTTGGAAGTCTGGTCTCGTCCACACCTCTGGTCTTGAATGGTCTTGGTTTTGGAGGTCTGGTCTTCACCTCTGAAATGAACACAAAGTTGTGTAAATGTGTAATATTCACACATTACAGGTGTTCTTGACTGCGCAGATTGTGTTGATGCTGTGAACAAATACACAGGTTGTGTTCATTTTAAAACTACACATAATATGTGTAAAACAATTGAATTATTTCAACACATTTTATGCAATATTGACACAAAATGTGTAAACTACAGTATAACACATAATATGTGTTATTTTTTTACATATCTTTTTAGAGTGCAGTTGGCTGAACCAATGAACGGCGTCTAAGAAAGTGAAAGTGACAGGGAAAAGCAGTGAGGGGGAAAAACAAATACACACAGAGTACAAGGATGTAACATCCGCATTTTACTGAAAAAAAAAAAAAAAAGTCTGGCAAGGTCTAGTGGTTCAGACCATCAAACCAGTTTGGGGAGTGTGTCTAATTCATAAAAATACATAGTCTGTGGAGTTTAGGATCACAACACAAATGTGGAAGTCGTTTTAGTTGTTTTTTCTTTTTCTTTTTCTGTTCAGTGAGCATTGTTGCACAGATTTGAATATAATGTTACTGTGGATGTAAAAGACACCTGTAAGATCTATCAGCTGCTACACTTGAAGAAGACACTGTATTCACAAGGTGTGTATGTATTTTCTGTGGGGAGAATAATACACTGACTTAGGTTGATTTTTTTTTTATGTTTATGGTCTTCTAATCCACACAAACTACTGTAGATTTAGGGATTCATTTTGTTCATGTAGCTTGTTGAAATGTATTGTTGCAATAATTCTTGGTTACACTTTATTTTAAGGTGTCAGTATTACAGTGTAATTATACATTTAAATACTGAGTAATAATAATTAACTACATGTACTTATAGGGTTAGGATGATGGTTTGGTTTAGGGTTAATTGCATGTAACTGTGCATAATTTATAGTTAATACTACAGTATCTACATGTATTGAGAATCAAAGACACTGTAAAATAAAGTGTTACTTAATTTTTTAAAAACTTATGTACAAGATACCAGTGCTTCTATATTCTATTAATACATGCTATTATGTAACATTTTCAGTTGGAATTTAGAATAATGTATTATGATTATATTTGTTTGACTTCATAAAAGCTCAAAACAACGAGATGCACTTACAATTTTGGGATCAAGTTGATTTAAACCTCTACAAATTTTGTTTTCCACAGATTATATCGCTTCAGTAAACTCTGTCTTGATACACCCATTTATACAAGAAGAGAGGTCATTATTCAACAGGTCATAGCAGAAGGAAAACAATGGATCAAAAAGAGTATGTGAGATATCTGTCTATATATAGACAGATGGCTGAGTCTAAATCTCTGACCATGTGCTTTTTTTTTTTTTGTATTAATGATTGTAGTTCACAGCTTGAGATCCAACAATAGTATGACTTTTTAAAATAAAAAAAATAAAAAAATAAAAAAAAAACATTGTGAACTAAAGCTTCAGTGTTTAAACACACACAGACATCAAGAATCAGCATCTGATTCTCAAGAACGGTGACGATAAATAAATACAAAATACTGACAAACAGATCAACTCTGAAGATCACAAAACAAGCTACTGTCACAACAAAACAACAGAAAAATAAAAGCAAACATGAACAATCTACGAAAATTACAGGACAATTCAGCTGCATAATTTATTCATGCAGCAATGCATGATGGGAGCCATGGATGAGTTTTGATTGGTGGCTCCCATCATGCACTGCAACATGAAGCACTTTGTTTGATTGTCACCATTGTTGAGGGTCATATGCTGATTCTTGATGTCTGTGTGTGTTTCAAAAAAAACCTTCAGATTATAAAAGCTCTGCTGGATCTCAAGCGTTAACAGAGATTTACTATAAAGAAATAATATAACATCTATATCACCAGTTAATACTGGATGTCACCAATGAATCTGGCCATTTCACAATGAGAAAACACAACCATTATGACTGTGCTTCCCAAAGCATTGTAAACCTAAATTGATCAACTTTGGCTCACAGCACTTTTGGGAAACACAGCTCAGATCATAGTTTCTCTGGCCATAACAAATGTGCTCTACACACACAAAGTTGGAGCAGCCAGAGATAAATTAATGTTAATAAATAGAGTCAAGAGCCCAACTAAAGGAAATGCTTTTCACCATCATGGTGACTTCAAACTAAACTTTCATTAAAACATTAACCTCTCAACTGTCACAATCCCGTTGGCGGGACGCCTCCCAGCCAGCACACCCATGTAGGCCCACATGGTTTAGCCCAGATGAAATGAACATTGTTCAGAGTGAACACTACAGGCTGTTAAATGTAACAATGAATCAGTGTTGGAGTTAATGAGATAATTAAGTAATTAATTAAGTGATGATTGAGAATTATTGAAGATAGCTGCTGTTAACAAGCAGAATGAACGAAGGAAAGAGAAACACAAGAACAGAAAAACAAAAACATTAGAGCTACAACTGACTTCAGCCACAGCCTTAGATAAAAGAAGACATTAAATCTCTCCAGATCTCAGCAGAGGATTAAACAACTCCATATACAGAAGCTCTTATTTTTTGTTGTTGTTGATGTTTTATTGAAATTTGTTTGAGGGTTTTTATGTTACCATCATAGTGATCAGTGTTTTCTTTAGTTGTGTAGTTTGACTTGTCTTTGTAATGTTAGAGTTTCTCTGGCTGTTGTAACTGAATTAGTTATAGCAAAAAAAACAAGAGAAAACAATTCAATATGAGCAATACCTTATGAACTTTGTTTTATTGTCATTTACTTTTAATCAGAAAAGCTGAATGAGTTTTAAAACACATTGTACACTAAACACTTTAAAACTCCGGCAGAACTTTCTCACACACAGACATCATCAACAACGGTGACATGCTTCATGCCACAATGCTGCTTTTTTTTTTCATTATGCACCCAGAATGCATTGTGGCATGAAGCGTGTCACCACTGTTGAGATTCATACGCTGATTGTAGATGTCTGTGTGTGAGGAAGTTCTGCCGGAGTTTTAAAGTGTTTAGTGTACAATGTGTTTTAAAATTCATTCAGCTTTTCTGATTAAAACCGTTTTATCATTGTCTTTCTAGAAGAGATCTAATACAAACTTAACATTTTATTCATATAAAGCTCAGTCATTAGATCAGTGAATTAAACCACTACATGACAATTATATTCTTATCATAAAGCAGCTGATCACATTTTCTCTTGTCATTATTGCCATAACAAACAACTACAACAGCGACAGAAAAACGAACACTAAAAAAGTCAAGAGTAAAACTGACTAACTAAAGCAAAGACTGACCTCGATCATGGTGACATCAAACAAAACTATTATTTTCAACAAATCATCAACATCTAAACCTCTGTTAATTCTCAATAACAACTTTTGTAGACGTGTGTCAGAAATAAAGTCAGTCTGGTTAGAAATAAGTGAAGCTGGTAATGCTGTTTGTGGAGTTGTTGAATCAGATCTTCAGAGATTTAATGTCTTTTATCTTCAGGCTGTGACTGAAGTCGTAGTTCTTGTTGTTCCTCTGTCCTTCAGTGATTCTGCTCGTTATCACCTAATTATCTCATTAACTCCAACACCCGATTCAGTGTTACAGTTAATAGCCTGTAGTGTTCACACTGAGTAGTGTTCATTTCATCTGGGCTAAACCATGTGCTAAACAAGGGTGTGCTGGTTGGGAGGCGTCCGGCCAGCGGGACCGTGACAGTTAAGGGGTTAATCCAATAATTGTTAAAGATAGTAAAAAAAACAACCAAAAAAAAATTAAAAAATAAAAACAGTCAATAACTGGCAGAAGTGTCTGGCAAACCAAAAATAAAATTCATATTGTAAATAATTCATAATTCATATTGTAATTAAATAATTAATAAATAATTAATATTGTAAAGAATTCATAATAATGGCAAATAATTCATATTGTAATTAAAAAACAAAACAACAAAAAAAGTAACCAAGTATTTTCTGGATTAGTATTGTGAAACATTCTGTGTAAAACTCTTGTAGTTAACCATTAACAAATAACATCACATGTAACATCTAATATAACTATCACTGCATCAACAACCACAGAACTACTGCCTTTAACTAAAGAAACATGCAGCATAACATTAATGCTTCTTCTTCTCCTGGGCTGAAGCAAAAAATGGGGCAAAATAACACTAAAAGTGGTTCATTGGCTTGCAATCATAGAGGAACCACTTTAAAGATAGGTGTTATATAGCACTTAAAGGACCTATACAGCACCTTTGTCAAATGGCAAGTCTTTGTCAAGAGTCTCATGTGGGCGCCCTGCCATGTTTCCTTATAGTTTTTGGGACTTTGGAAGATAACCCACGTTATCTTCTTGAAATACACTGTACACTGTTAAAAAAAAAAAAATACTAAAAATAGATTTTTTTTTTTTTTTTAGATTTTTTTTTATTTTAAATTGTAGTCAAAATTCTGTAAAATTATCTCTAACAACTTGACTGTTAAGTATTATGACATTAATGACAAAATTACAGTAATTCACTTTTTTTGTACAGAAAAAAAAACTTTATTTTGTCACCATTGTTGAGGTTCATATGCTGAATCTTGATGTTTGTGCGAGTCTACATGATCCTGTCTAAATAATGAATTAAATTTTTTTTGAAAAACTGTTAGACCTTGCTGTAGAAAAATGGGCCCAAATCTGACAGTCACAAACCACTTTCTATTAAAACAGTAATATACTGTAGAAAACAATGCATTCTGGGTAATATTTGTCATTTTCGAGAAAATATCCTACAGGAATATACTGTGAGTTAACATTGCTCAAAGTCGACACTCAGAGGCTGTGTACTAAATCACACCCTATACCCTCATTCACTATTCCCTACATTAGTTCACTAATATAGTCCACTTGACAGAGTGAATGAAAAGAAGAGAGTGAATTCAGACACTGATGAACACCTGATAAGCAGAATCACTGAAGGACAGAGAAACAAGACCAGAAAAAAGAGAAGAGACGAGCAGAAACACAAGAACTACAACTGACTTCAGCCACACTGAGTGTCAAACCAGTTCACAAACCAGTTTGACATTATTTCTTTCACACATGTACAGAAGTTCTAGTTGAGAATTAACAGATTTGGATGTTGATGTTTTATTGAAAATAAAAATGTATTGGAGTTTGCAGTCACCATCGTAGTGACCAGTGTCTGCTTTAGTTGGGCTCTTGTCTCTTTGACATTAGTTTTCTCTGGCTGCTGTAACTGAATGTTTATAAAACACATTTGATATAGCAGGAAAAAAAACAAAAAAAACAACACAGCTGATTAGTTTTTTTGGCTGTTATAATGATGCTGTAATCATCTTGGTTCACTGATCTCTTTCTGTGTTTAGTCTTTGATTTAATGGGTATTTTATAGGGCTGGGTAAAAAAATATTGATTTCTCGTTTTCAATTGATTCTCATTTTTACGAACCGATATTGATTCATAAATCCCAAGAATCGATTAGTCTAGTTTGTTTTCAGTTGATGAGCAGAATATGTAGTGCCTCCCATCCAATAAATCACAATAATCTTTGTGCTTTGTTACTTTTGATATGAAGCAAATGACGCCCATCTTATTATGAGATTGATACTAGAATGGACGTCATAACAAATGTGACTTTCAAAAATAGCCTAAAGAGCTGGAGAAAAAAAAAAAAAAAAACTGATGTAAAAAATGTCATGGGTCAAGAGCTCAACTAAAGCAAACGCTGATCTCCTCAATGGTGACATCAAACCAAACATGTTCAACAAAATATAAACATCTAAAGTTCTGTTAATTCTCAATAAGATCTTCTGTAGAAATAAAGTTAAACTGGTCAGTAATAAGTGTAATAATGTGTAATGGCTGGAGGACAGTTCTGCTCGTAGTTTCTGCTACTATTTTTTCCGTTCTTGTTCCTCTTTTCAGTGGTTCTGCTTGTTAACAGCAGGTGTTCATCATTAATGCTCAATCATCACTTAAATATTAACTTAATTATCTCACTGCAACAGCGTCAATGTTACTTTTTCTCTGTAGTGTGGACACTAGAGGATGTTCCTGTGGGGTTGAAAGGGTTAAAGGTGTAAGATAAAAAGACACACCAACAAAATGTATTTTAACAGTTACAAACTGTAAGTTAAAAACAGTTATATACAGGCAACACTGTTGCAAGTAGTTTACTGTAAAATTGAGTTTTGTGGGTCACCATTGTGCTGAAGAGTAGAGCCTGTGCTTAACTCCCTTGGGTCAGCAGTCACGCTGGCGTGACCGCAGTTTTTTTCTAACCAGTGTGAAAGAGACTCAAAATACTCCGTCAATGTTGCACATACAACTAAGAGCTATACACCATTTTAATCTGTGGAATATCTTTTATTTGTGTACACTAAAAACACAATGTTGTGCTTTTTGTAAAATAAAGAAAACTAACATGATGCGTGATCTCTCGTCTCCCTCTGAACGAAGTCCAATCTGATAGTTCTCAGAAAATGTACTGTAACTTAGTGAATACTAATCACAAAAAAATTAGACTTATGTCTAAAGAAACGTTGAGATGTCAGGTTTTAAATCATGTAAGTCAAATCGAAAACAAACCTTCTGTGTTTATGTAATCTGTATGAAAAGAGAGCCATGTCTTAAGTCCGTGATTCAGCTCATTATCCGCTAATGCGGCCACGCCCACAGAGCCAGCGCTATTCAGAGGCAAATTCAGTCAATACATGCATACATCGTCTCAATCGTGTATTTATTGTCTTGAAAAGTGTTTATCTGGATGATATAGCGATCTCTGGCCTCTGTTAGTTCCTGGAGAGTCACATGGTTGTTCTTCTTTAGATGAATTTATGGACTAAAGGTGTACAGAGCGCCCTCCGGCTGCAAGTATGAATTGAAAACAGTATCCAGCGCTCATAGTGATGACAATAAATATTGAATATTACTCCTGTGTATAGAAAATTGACATAAACATATGATAATTCATCAATATTTCTCAAAATGTGCATGCTTTTAAGCTAAAAGGCTATATGAAATGCCATAGAGGTAACATAATTGTTCAGACACTTTGCGTCACAGAAATACATTATATTTTAAAGTATATAATAGAATACCATTATTTTTAAATCGTAATAATATTTCACAGTATTGCTGTTTTTTCTGTATGTTTGATATACACCATGAGCTTAAGACATGATCAATGTCTCACAGGTTTTTTCACAGCCTACCTGACTGAAAGGCCTCATTATTATGCAAGTCATTTCAGGTCATTATTATGTGATTTCTTGACAAAAAGTGTCTTACAAAATTTAAATCTCTCTATTGTTTTATATGAACAAGTTGGCAGCATAATTTGTACATAATTTTGAAGCAAAAACTACAACCTCAAATACCCAGAAGTCTTGTGAACACAGATTTAATATATATTTTTTGGCTTTATTTCAGTGACTTAAGTTTTTTGTTTTTTCAATAACCATGCATAAACGTTATTCCTTCAAAAACACAAATATGTACATACATGTTCCTCACATATTATTGTAGCCTAGTTTGTGCTGAATACAGTGTAATGACACTTTTGTCATTTATATGTTTATGAACAACTGAAAAAAGCACAAATGTCAGGGAATGTCAAAACTTCTCCAGGGCCCCAAAAATCCTCAGACCCCAGAGGGTTAAGTTCAGAAGAAGATCAAGATACTTTGATTATTTGTTGCATGTTGTTTTATTTAATAGATGGTGATTGTGTAGTTGTTGATGCAGTGAATTTTTTTTTTAATGTTTTAAATTCATAGAAATAAAGAAATAAATTCATAGTAATAATTTGCTCATATTATTAGCATGTAATAAATATTAGTTTGTAAATTTAAATGGCAGTCTGACAATTTGAGGCAGTTGGTTTCTGCAAATGAAATGAGGTAAAACAAGTTTAATTTAATTCACAGTAACATACTGTAGATTACAGTAAATAACTGTACAATCAATAGTAAATTACTGGCAACCCCCATGTCATCCAAGATATCCATGTCTTTCTTCAGACGAACAGAAATTAAGGTTTTTGATGAAAACATTCCAGGATTGTTCTCCATATAGTGGACTTCAATGGCCTCCAAACGGTTGAAGGTCAAAATTACAGTTTCATTGCACAATCAAAAAATATGAACTTTCACTGTTGTTAGTTTCACTCAAACCACCCTTGTTCACATTACTTAGAAAACTCATGTAACTACATGAACATAATTTAACTGTGTTGTTTCTACTAAAATTGAGTATTGTCAGCTTTACTTAGTAAGTGTTTGTTCAGTCAACTTAACATTGCTTTGTGAAACGCACACATTATTGTTGACATAACTAACTGTGCAGTGGATCCGTAGTTCCCAGCATGCTTTGCAAGGGAATGCATTAGGAGAGTAAATTTAGGGATTAAAGTGTTATTTTATGTGTTTTTCAGTAAAGGGAAAGATGTCGTTAGTTTATGTTAGTGTTTAATGTTCAGTTATGTTGGACATTTAGAGTAGTTTCTGTAATGTTTTTGAATTTTGTGGTTACCATCATGCAGAAGAGTGTTGCCTGTGTTTAGGCTGTGCGCACTCATATGCACATGTTTATAGGACATGTTTATGCTCTCAATTCAGTTTAGTTTGTTTAATTAGTTTTTTTGTTTTTTTTTGGAGTGTCTTTTGGGGTGAGGGACTGCATTCTGATATGTTATATCCTTTTAATTGAAATGATTATTATTTTAAAAAAAATATCACCTTACGTCCTCAACATAACATTACTAAATAAATTGCACATATATGTAACAGTGACATTCAAATGATTTGTATTTACTCAAAGAAATTTTGTAAAATTTACTTGAATTTCTTTTGTTCATTCAACTAAATAGTTTTTTGTACAAATTACTCAATATAGTTGCATGGAACCACTTGACACTTCTTTTTTTAAGTAAATCCAACAATTAATTTTCAAAGAGCTCTACATGATCCCAGATGAGGAATAAGAGTCTTATCTAGAGAAACCATCGTTCATTTTCTAAAAAAAATATAATTATTATATGCATTTTAACCATAAATGCTCATCTTGAACTAGCTCTCTTCTTCTTCTTCTTCTTCTTCTTCCTCTTCTTCTGCTTCTTCTTCTTCTCTATTTGAATTCCAGCAGTGTAGACACTTAGTATTACTGCCCTCCACAGGTCAAAGTTTGAACTAATTGTTATATACTTGCACTAGCATATTGTATATGACAATTTAGTTCAAACTTTGACCTGTGGAGGGCAGTAATACAGTTCACCGGAATTCAAATAGAGAAGAAGAAGAAGAGAGCTGGTTCAAGATGAGCATTTATGGTAAAAAAAAAATATATATATATATATATATATATATATATATATTATTATTTTATTTTTTTATTTTTTTTTTTTGAAAATTAGTGATGATTTCTCTAGATAAGACCCTTATTCCTCATCTGGGATTGTGTGTAGAACACTTGACCTTCAACCGTTTGGAGGCCATTGAAGTCCACTATATGGAGAAAAATCCTGGAATGTTTTCATCAAAAACCTTAATTTCTTTTCGACTGAAGAGAGAGACATGAACATCTTGGATGACATGGGGGTGAGTAAATTATCAGGAAAATTTTATTTAAAAGTGGACTAATCCTTTAATTAAGTGAGGACTGACAATTAGTAGTGACACCTGATGATAATAAGCAGAATCGCTGAAGGAAAGAGAAACAACAAGAAGACAAAAAGAGAGAGAGAGACACAACAACTACAACTGACTTCCAGCCATTAAACATTATTACACTTATTATTAACCAGTTTGATTTGATTTCTGTCATACATCAACAAAAGATCTTATTGAGAATTAAGAGATGTTTAGATGTTAATGTTTTAATGAAAGTTTAGTTTGAAGTCACCATGATGGTGAAAAGCATGTTCAAAGCATTTTCTTTTGTTGGACTCTTGACACTTTACATTTTAAATATTAAATTTTAAAATGGCTGTCCCAACTTTGACTTTGTGTTTATAAAGCACATTAGTTATGGCCAGATAAACTTTGATCTGGGCTGCATTTCCTGAAAGCACTGTAGGCATGAGTTAAAGAACAAATCTGATGCTTTGGGTTCATCTATTTGTCAGTGTTTTGTATTTTATTGTCACCATTCTTGAGAATCATATGCTGATTCTTAATGGTATTGGTCCCTATAACCCCTCCCGCACACACGCAAACACACAGAGTATAGTAAAATTCATCAGTTCTCAGAGATGTAAAGGTTCAGGATACATTTCCCATGTTAACAGGATCTATGTTTAGTCAAGTTTGTCATGTTTATAATAGGAAGAGATGAGCACATCTCAGCCTACAAAATAAAAAAAATGATAAAATAATATTTGAATTTTGTTTGTTTAATGAATATATATCAAACTGTACTCTGGTTGTCTGCTTTCAGATGGCTGAAGATTTTCTTGGGGATTTCAGTTTTTATGATAGTGGCACTCATTGTGGCACTCATTCTGGTAATCATTCTGCCACTCAATCTGCCAACCAATCTGCCACTCTCTGTAGCATCCTCTGATAAATGCTATACTAAAGCAGCAGTGGCAGCAGATGCTATGACTTGCTCTGAGATTGGGAGGTAAGATTCCAATAAGACCACATTTAGGATTTTGCGCTCTAAGAAGAAATGTGTAGAAAAATGTCACGTGTAACAGTCTAGTTTACACATTTTGTGTCAGTATTGCATAAAAATGTGTTAGAAGAATTCAGTTGTTTTACACATATTATGTGTAGCGTTAATATTACACATTTACACAACTTTGTGTTAATTACAGAGGTGAAGACCAGGGGCCGTATTCACAAAACATTTTATCTTACCACTAAGAGTTCTCCTAAATAGCAGTAAAATTTCTTAGCTAAGAGTTTTCTCTTAAAACCTATTCACAAAGCTTCTGAGACAGACTTTTACTAAGGAATAGACTGAAGTCTTAAGCTAAGAGTAAGGGCGGGGGGTTGACCTCGTTGCTATGGAGTAAACACACAGTGATTGGCTGATGGAGTATACACACAGTGATTGGCTGATGAGGGAGGAGTCAACGAATTAATCATAGAAATATTTTAGAATGAGGTGTCATGTTTCCAAATTAAAATAAAGGTTTTAAAATACAAATGTTGCATTATTCAAATAAATATTGTTTAATAAAAATGTTGCCATAGTCAAAATAAAATGTTGCCATATTGTTGCCATAAAGGTTTTAAAATGTAGGCTAAGTGTCACTAATTAAACTAGTATATACAGTTAATTGTCTACCTCTTGGATGTCTTCATCTCAAAGGAATGCAGAATTAAAGCGACAAATTATATTATATTATTACATATATATTTTTTTACTCTATTCAATCATTTGTAAGTGTGAAATCATCATGAAAACCACTGCCACAGATAATCAGACAATATTTATTTATTTGTTAAAGGTTTTTTTTTTTTTTTTTTTGGCGTCTCATCATAGATTCAAATCTATAAATCAAAATGTATTGCATTTATGAAGAAAAGGTTCAGCACCCAAGGCTATTGCCTCAATGGTGTACAGTGTCTTTGGGTGGATTAGGACTGTTTGTGATTTGGTCTTAGTGACTTAGGAGTCCTCTTGACTACTCCTAATATTTCACAGGTTTAGGAGGGTCTGGTCTTGACTACACCTCTGGTTAACCTTCCTGACACATTCACTGTGTTAAAATCATTGACTCAATGAATGTGTCAGAAATAACACAAGTGTTGTCCCTAAACTCACACACTGATGTGTAAGAAAAACATTTTGAGTCATTTTTAACATTTTCTTTCTAAGTGTATGGTATTCCTTGACTCCTTGACTTCTATAATGGTAATTGTTCTTCACTTGAACTTTTTGTCTTGCAGGGACATATTGAAGCGTAATGGTTCAGTAGTTGATGCTGCTATTGCTGCTCTTCTGTGTGTGAGTCTGTTTAATCCCCATAGCATGGGAATCGGAGGAGGAGTGGTTTTCACAATTTACAATGCATCAACAGGTACGAGAGCTCTGAGAGACTTAACCTCTGAACTGTCACGATCACACTGGTGGGACGCGTCCCAGCCAGCACACCCACACAGTAAAATCCCCAGTGTTAAATTAACACCCAAAGTGAACATATGAGTCCATCTTACCGGGTGTTAAAAAGTAACACTGAAGCAGTGTTAAAGTTAATGAGATAATTGATTGATGATTGAGTGATGATTGACAATTAGTGGAGACACCTGATGATGATAAGCAGAATCATTGAAGGAAAGAGAGAAAAAAGGTGTTAATTAATGTTTTATGAATATGTCATTTCAAGTCACCATGAAAGAGGTCAGCGTTTGCTTTAGTTGGGCTCTTGACTCTTTACCTTTTATTGTTTCTCTGGCTGCTCCAACTTTGTGTTTGTAAAGCACATTTGTTATGGTCAGAGAAAGTATGATCTGTTCACAATTTAATATGATGATGATATAATCATCATGTGATGGCCTGATGTCGTTTAGAGTCTATATTATAACCATGTGCTTGATGTGTAGCTTGCATGATTGTAGTCCCGTAATTTTATAGCTTGGGATCCAACAGCAGGATAACTTTCTTTTTTTTAAGAATAATACATTATGCACTGAAGCTTCAGTGTTTAAACACACACAGACATCAAGAATCAGCATCTGATTCTCAAGAACGGTGACGATAAATAAATACAAAATACTGACAAACAGATCAACTCTGAACATCACAAAACAAGCTACTGTCACAACAAAACAACAGAAAAATAAAAGCAAACATGAACAATCTACCAAAATTACAGGACAATTCAGCTGCATAATTTATTCATGCAGCAATGCATGATGGGAGCCATGGATGAGTTTTGATTGGTGGCTCCCATCATGCACTGCAACATGAAGCACTTTGTTTGATTGTCACCATTGTTGAGGGTCATATGCTGATTCTTGATGTCTGTGTGTGTTTAAAAAAACCCTTCAGATTATAAAAGCTCTGCTGGATCTCAAGCGCTAACAGAGATTTACTATAAAGAAATAATATAACATCTATATCACCAATGAATCTGGCCATTTCACAATGAGAAAACACAACCATTATGACTGTGCTTCCCAAAGCATTGTAAGCCTAAATTGATCAACTTTGGCTCACAGCACTTTTGGGAAACACAGCTCAGATCAGAGTTTCTCTGGCCATAACAAATGTGCTCTACAAACACAAAGTTGGAGCAGCCAGAGATAAATTAATGTTAATAAATAGAGTCAAGAGCCCAACTAAAGGAAATGCTTTTCACCATCATGGTGACTTCAAACTAAACTTTCATTCAAACATTAACATCTAAACATCTGTTAATTCTCAATAAGAACTTTTGTTGATGTATGACAGAAATCAAATCAAACTGGTTAATAATAAGTGTGTAATAATGTTTAATGGCTGGAAGTCAGTTGTAGATGTTGTGTCTCTCTCTTTTTCTCTTGTTGTTTCTTCAGTGATTCTGCTTATTATCATCAGGTGTCTCCACTAATTATCAATCATCACTCAATCATCAATCAATTATCTCATTAACTTTAACACTGCTTCAGTGTTACTTTTTAACACCCAGCAAGATGGACTCATATGTTCACTTTGGGTGTTAATTTAACACTGGGGATTTTGCTGTGCATGTCGTTCTCCACATGGTTTAGCCCAGATGAAATGAACATTGTTCAGTGTGCACACTACAGGCTTTTAAATGTAACACTGAGTCAGTGTAGCTGCTTTTAACAAGGAATCAACGAAGGAAAGAGAAACAACAAGAACAGAAAAATCGAAACAAGAACTACAACTCAGATCTCAGCAGATTAAACAACTCCATATACAACATTACCACTCAATATTAACCACACTGACTTTATGTTTGTTATACATCTACAGAAGCTCTTATTGAGAATTAAGAAACAGAGTTTTTTGTTGTTGATTTTTTATTGAACTTTGTTTGTTTCTTATGTCACCATCATGATGATCAGTGTTTTCTTTAGTTGGGTAGTTTGACTTGACTTTTTTATTTTAGAGTTTTTCTGGCTGCTGTAACTGAGTTTGTTATAACAAGAAAAGCAAGTGAACACACAATCTGATGCTATGACTGCTTCATGATAAGAATATAATCATATTGTAGTGGCTTAATTCAGTGGGATTTTAATAAAGATCCATCACAGATTCAATCAAAAAATCTGAATGAGTTTTAAAACAAAATAGTATTCTAAGCACTTTAATCTAAAGTGAGGTTTACTCACAAACATACGTCAAGAATACGTCAGCAACGGTGACATGCTTAATGCTGAAATGCATTCTGGGGTCCACTGATGAGTTTTGCATGATGCACCCAGAATGCATTGTGGCATGAAGCATGTCACCGTTGCTGAGATTCATATGCTAATTCTTGATGAACACCACTGTATCTATTTTTACAACCCGCCCGCACCCGCGACCATTTAATAGACATACTAGGCATTGTAATATAAATGTAAACAGCCTTCTTTCAGCCTGAAAGTGCTTGGAAACATCGCCCTGTAAACTGGCAACAACATACGATTATGAATATGAACCACAAAGCAGTAGGCTAATAACAAGATAATGATAAACATTTTCAACATTTGCAAAGCAGCTTTTGTATTCATCTAATAAGCTAAACAATTTTTGTATGTCAGTTGGGACATTCTAAAATCCTTAACGTGGCTTAATGTGCCAAGTTATATAAACAGACCAAACTTCATACTACTAAACATCATACTAATAAAGTATACTAAAGAAAAGCAGTTGAGCCCAGAATATGAACACAATTCGTTCAATTTCACGTTGTGTTTTCCTCCTATATTAAACCGCTATAAAGAAAAAGCTTTAACGTCGTTTCATGTAGCCTAAGTCAGAGATCAAAGATCAAATTCTGCACAAAACAATTATTCTATATAGTATGCTTTATTTGTATGGTATTTACTAAGTTTGGTAGTAAATTAAGCCACGTTAAGCTCTTTCACATTAAGCCTTTTATATATCCCTTTCAGATTTAGGACAACCGTTTGCAGCCTACGCTACATAACCACTGAAGTTTTGTTTTATTTAACACACGGATGTTCATTTACCATTTTTATGTTCACTGTGCAAAAAGTGAATGGCATCCACTGTACCGGGGTTTATTTCGCCTAGACAGAGCTGAATGTGCGCTCGCTTGATGTGCTTGTGGCCGGAATACAGAGAATCATTTTTGACACATTGGCAAGCACAGGAAATGCGATTGATCCCAGAAGAACTGGCACTCAATGTAGCGTTTTATTTTGTTTTATTTCTCCCGTTTTTGTTGTCGTGGCTGGTGGCGGGAGCTGCTTGGCGCGCCGCTTTCGTGACGGCAAAGGTTTGGGGACATCACGCAAGTTACGTTGCGGCCTTCGCATTGTAACCTTATCAAAAAAACCTAATAAAATATGAAAATAGATATTCCCAAATATTTAATATATGCTATAGGGAATTGCTCGCAACATACATAGATTTTTTTTAATGACCCGCCCCACAAATAAAGTGACAATTTCTTAACCCACCCCAACGGGGTCCGCGGGTTATGAGACGAGTGTGTGCGAGTATATTTTACAGTTGTTTAAAAGTGTTTAGTGTACAACATGTTCTAAAACTCATTAAGCTTATCTGATTAAAACTGTTTCATTGTTGTATTTCTAGAAGAGATCCTACACAAACTTAAGATTTAACTCACATTAAACTCTAATCATTAGTGAGTTGTCACTACACAATAAGTACATTCTTATCATAAAGCAGCTGTTACGATACAGATGGGTCGGACACACAGAGAATCACAGGTAAGTTGACTTTATTGAAACCAGTATGAGTTATAGAAGTGCAGACAGGTGAATTGTGCTTGAAGAGTGATGTTTGTAATGGATGATGATAGTTACTGTCCTTTCTGATAGCAGGTGAATGAGTCTTTGGAATCGCTGGAGTTGGAGATCGCTGGAGACAAAGCAGCACTCACACATTGACGAGGGATCACACAAGGGAGACTGGACGCACTGGAGACAGGTAAGTAGACAGCGGGGAGTCCTTAAGGTAAGCATACAGGCAAGTATGTGCAAACGAGACCGGACAATGTGCTGGAGTGTGTGAGTGCTCTTTGTGAGTGCTCTTTGGCCAGCTCCTGAGGGCGGAGGACCCCGACGTCGTGGTGGCCGTCCTCTTCCACACGGGGTAGGTCTGTTAGGGTGGCTGTCGTGAAAGGTTTGAAGCAGACTTGGATCAAGGATGTCGTTTCTTGGGACCCAGGAGCGTTCTTCAGGGCCATAGCCTTCCCAGTCCACGAGGTACTCCAGATGGCCACCACGGCGCCGGGAGTCCAAAATCTTGCGAACCTCATAAGCTGCGCCGTCCTCCAGGATGAGTGGAAGGGGGGGTTCGGCAGCTGCCACGTCAGGCCCTGTGGAGACAGAAACAGAAGGGTGGTGAGGTTTAAGCAGTGATACGTGGAAAGAGGGATGAATACGATACTGTGGAGGGAGTTGCAGTTGGTAGGTGACCGGGTTGATCTGCTTGACGATTGTGAAAGGGCCAATGAACCTGGGACTCAGCTTCTTGCAGGGCAGACGTAGTCTGATGTCCCTCGTCGACAGCCAAACCTTCTGTCCGGGCTGATATGCTGGGGTGTTGGAGCGACAAAGGTCAGCTGTCATCCTGCGTCTGCGCAGGGCTCGCTGCAGTTGATGGTGTGCTGAGTCCCAGACCCTCTCGCTCTCTTGGAACCAGTAATCCACAGCTGGTACATCCGATGGTTCCCCATTCCAGGGGAAAAGTGGGGGTTGGTAACCGAGTACGCACTGGAAGGGCCTGAGTCCTGTAGATGGTTGCCGTAGGGAGTTCTGTGCGTACTCGGCCCAACCCAAGTACTGGTTCCAAGAGTCCTGGTGGTCATGACAGAAGGTACGGAGGAAGCGGCCGATCTCCTGGATCTTTCTCTCCGTCTGCCCGTTCGACTGGGGGATGGTATCCAGAAGTCAGACTGATGGTCACACCTAGGAGCGAGTGGAAGGCTTTCCACACTCGGGAGATGAACTGAGGTCCTCTGTCGGACACAATATCCTCAGGAATCCCAAAGTATCTGAATACATGGTTGAACATTAGTTCAGCAGTCTCCATGGCAGTGGTTAAACCTCTCAGTGGGATGAGACGACATGACTTGGAGAATCGATCGACAATCACGAGGATGCAGGTAAATCCATCTGAGGCTGGCAAGTCGGTGATGAAATCTCCTAGGTGTGACCAGGGTCGATTTGGAACGGGCAGAGGATGAAGCTTGCTGGATGGTAGATGGCGTGGGATCTTTGAGATGGCGCACTCCCTGCAGCCCTGCACGTACCTTCTGTCCCCTTGGCGGGACACATCCCAGCCAGTATGTGGGCCCCACATGGGTTAGCCCAGATCTCTGTCTCTATCTCTTAGGTCCACACTCTTCAGTGTGAACACTACATGCTGTTAAATGTAACACTGAATTGGTGTTGGAGTTAATGAGATAATTACGTGATAACGAGCAGAATTACCGAAGGACAGAGGAACAACAAGTTCTTTAAGCAACGAGAGGGTTCCATGACCCCCGGGTGACCAGTGTCAAGTGACGTGTGAGCTGAGTGGATGGTTGGAGTGCGTCGTGTCCTCATGATGTAAAGCAAGCCAGGTGGACAACCCGGCAGAGGATTCGTGGAGGCATTGGAGGAGGGAATAGTCTCCTCTGACCAGGTTATAGGACTGACGATAAGGGAGCTTGGGATGATCACCTCAGGTTCTTTAGGTTTTTCTTCTGGAGCATGGAGATGAGAGAGGGCATCAGCTTTCACATTCTTTGAACCTGGACGATAGGAGATGGTATAATTGAATCGAGAAAAGAACATGGCCCAGCGTGCCTGTCTTGGATTCAGTCTCTTGGCAGCACATAGATATTCTAAGTTCTTATGGTATGTAAGAACCAGAAAGGGATGTTTGGCTCCCTCCAGCCAATGCCTCCACTCTTCCAAAGCCAACTTCACGGCTAGGAGCTCTTGGTCACCGATGTCGTAGTTGACCTCCGCCGGGTTGAGCTTGCGGGAGAAGAAGGTGCATGGATGAAGCCTACTTGGTGTCCCCTGCTGCTGAGATAGCACCGCTCCCACTCCGGTGGTAGAGGCGTCCACCTCAACGATGAAGGGCAGCTCTGGGTCAGGGTGGACGAGGAGGGGAGCAGTGGTGAAGGCTTCTTTCAGGGTGTCGAAGGCGTTGGTTGCAACTGGAGTCCAGGACAGAGACTTGGGCTTGTTACGGAGCAGGCTGGTGAGTGGATGAGTGATGGAGCTGTAGTTCTTGATGAATCAATGGTAGAAGTTGGCAAATCCAAGGAAGCGTTGCAGTTCTTTAATGGTAGATGGTTCTGGCCAGGTCCTGATGGCTTCCACCTTCCCCTCGTCCATCCGGATGCCACTGTGATCGATAATGTAGCCCAGGAAGTGTACTGATGACTGGTGGAAGGAGCATTTTTCGGCTTTTAGGAACAGATGGAACTGACAAAGCCTTGTGAGGACCTCTGCAACGTGTTGGCGATGTTCGGCCAGGCTCCGGGAGTAGATGAGAATGTTGTCGATGTAAACCAGCTCAAACTTATGAAGGAACTCCCGGAGCACCTCATGGATGAAATCCTGGAACACGGAGGGGGCGTTGACCAGGCCATACGGCATTACCAAGTATTCATATTGGCCGGTAGGTGTGATGATGAAGCCGGTCTTCCACTCGTCCCCCTCACGTATCCGGATGAGGTTATATGCGCTGCGGAGGTCCAACTTCGTGAACACAGTGGCACCACGGAGATGTTCCAGGGCCGCTGGGACGAGAGGAAGGGGATAACGGAATTTAACTGTGATTTTATTGAGAGAGCGGTAATCAATGCAGGGCCTCAAGCCTCCGTCCTTTTTCGCCACAAAGAAGAAACTCGAAGCAGCAGGGGAAGTAGACGGGCGGATGTATCCTTGAGCAAGGGCCTCTTTGATGTATTCCTCCATGGCCTTCTCCTCCGGGATGGAAAGTGGATAGATCTTTCCCTTTGGCACTGGTTCACCCGGAAGCAGATCGATGGCACAGTCCCATGGCCGGTGTGGAGGCAGCTTGGAAGCCCTCTGAGGGCAGAAGACATCACTGAAGGGGGCGTAACATTCTGGAATGTCGATGGAACATTTCTCCACTGGACTCTCAATGGACGTGGTGCAGATGGAGAGATCTTTAGCTGGTACTTGAGGAATGGGTAGTTCAGAGAGACAGTGTGAGAAACAGGTTTTGTCCCACTTCAGGATTTCACCGGTCTTCCAGGAGATGGTCGGGTTATGCTGCTCCAGCCAAGGACGCCCTAGAACCATGTCAGTGGTGGATTCCTCCAGAACCAGCAGATGTATCTCCTCAAGATGTAGAATTCCAACTCGTAGCTTGATGGGTCCCACTACACGGTGGACCTGCTTATGGCTGAGGGGTTTGCCAGTTATGGAGTTGATCTGGTAGACCGTAGGCGAAGGAGAGGTCTTGAGTTGGAGTTGCCGGCAGAGGGCGCCGGAGATGAAGTTGCCGGCTGACCCTGAGTCGAGGAGCGCCACCACTGGAATGGAGACATCAGCAGCAGTAATGTTGACAATAGTGGTGAGTGGTTTCATTTTCTTAATAGAAGGAATAATGGCACTCACTATGGGACGAGGCGGACGAGTGGGGCATGAAGAGATAACATGCCTGGGAGCACCACAGTAAAGGCAGAGATTCAGGGTCAGCCGTTTATGACGCTCAGAGGGAGTAAGTCTGGAATATTCCATTTCCATAGGTTCATGAGCTGGTTCTGGGGAGCTGACGGGTTCGGATCGGCAGAGGAGGGAATTGGAAGATGACTGGTCCTGGTGTTCCTGGTAACACGCATGCATACGAGTGGCGCAGCGGATGGAAAGCTGAATGAACTCTCTAGGCTGATGGAATCCTCGTATACAGCGAGATGCAACCGCACCCGAGTCTCCAATCCTTGATGGTAGGTGGTAATCAGGGCTTGTTCGTTCCATCCACTGATTGCAGCTAGCGTTCTAAATTGCAAAGAATAATCATGAATAGACATTGAGCCTTATTTAAGGTTATACAGCTTCTCACCAGCAGAAGAGAGTTAGCAACTGGGGTGCCGAAAACCTCACGGAAATGGGAAATGAAGGTTGAGTATAATCGTGTAACAGGACCATTTTGAGACCAGATGGAATCTGCCCCTTTTAATGCTTTGCCGCTAAGTTGTGAGATGACGAATGCTATTTTGGAGGTGTCATTCGGGTATAGGTGCAGCTGCATCTCCAGGACCAGTTCGCACTGCAGGAGGAAACCGCTGCAGTCCTCCGCCGATCCTGAGTAGGGCGCTGGTTTGGGCCATGGACTGGCATAGACAGGAGGTGAAGGAGAAGTGACTGTGTTGACGGTGGTGATCGCTGGTGCCGGTGGAGGTGAACTGACGGTGAGAGTGCGGCGTAGTGCATCCACAAGATCTTGGAAGGGGTCTGGATGACTCATACTGGCTCAGCAGTGTTGGTCCGGTCTTCTGTTACATTACAGAGGGGTCGGACACAGAGAATCACAGGTAAGTTGACTTTATTGAAACCAGTATGAGTTATAGAAGTGCAGACAGGTGAATTGTGCTTGAAGAGTGATGTTTGTAATGGATGATGATAGTTACTGTCCTTTCTGATAGCAGGTGAATGAGTCTTTGGAATCGCTGGAGTTGGAGAACGCTGGAGTTGGAGATCGCTGGAGACAAAGCAGCACTTACACATTGACAAAGGATCACACGAGAGAGACTGGACACACTGGAGACAGGTAAGTAGATAGCGGGGAGTCCTTAAGGTAAGCATACAGGCAAGTATGTGCACGAAGTATGAAACGAGACTGGACAATGTGCTGGAGTGTGTGCGCACTCTTTGTAGTGGTGTTGATGAGGTGATTAATGACGTGCAGGTGGCGGTGATCAGTATTCCGGTGATTGAGTGCGTTGTGATTGGTGGAGGTTGGAGCCTGACGTGTCTGTGACAGCAGCTGACAGTATCTTATCACATTTTCTCTTGCCTTTAGTGCCATAACAAACAACTACAAGAGCCTCAGAAAAACTAACACTAAAAAAATCAAGAGTCAAACTGCCTAACTAAAGCAAAGACTGAACTCGATCATGGTGACATCAAACAAAACTATTATTTTCAACAAATCATCAACATCTAAACCTCTGTTAATTCTCAATAAGAGCTTATGTAGATGTGTGGCAGAAATAAAGTCAATCTGGTTAGTAATAAGTGAAGCTGGTAATGCTGTTTGTGGAGTTGTTTAATCAGATCTTCAGAGATTGAATGTCTTTTATCTTCAGTTGATTTTCCTCTAAGGCTGCGGCTGAAGTCGTAGTTCTTGTTGTTCCTCTGTCCTTCGGTAATTCTGCTCGTTATCACGTAATTATCTCATTAACTCCAACACCAATTCAGTGTTACATTTAACAGCATGTAGTGTTCACACTGAAGAGTGTGGACCTAAGAGATAGAGACAGAGATCTGGGCTAACCCATGTGGGGCCCACATACTGGCTGGGATGTGTCCCGCCAAGGGGACAGTGACAGTTAAGGGGTTAACAGCCTGAGTAGTGTTCACACTGAGTAGTGTTCATTTCATCTGTGCTAAACCATGTGCTAAACATGGATGTGCTGGTTGGGAGGCGTCCGGCCAGTGGGACTGTGACAGTTAAGGGGTTAATTTAGAGTCCCACAATAATCTCCCACATCCTTACGGAACGAAAACAATAATTTCCATACAAAGCAAAATCCCCAGTGTTAAATTAATACCCCAAAGCCCCATATGAGTCCATCTTACCAGGGGCCCGTTTCAGAAAGGAGATTAAGTGAAAACTCTGAGTATGTTAACCCTGAAATGAGGGAAACTCCGGGTTTTCCATTTCAGAATGGGAGGTATGTCAAACCCGAGAAAGCAGGGTAAGTCAAGCCTGTTTCTGAAAGAGAGGTAACTCTTACTCAGAGTCAGTTACCATGGTAACTTACTCTGTGAACCTAACCTGGTCGGGAGCAGGTTTTCTTCGGTAAACCCAGAGTTTCCTTTGATCTCCTCCCCTTTTGTAAAGTGCAAGTGATGTTTAAATAGTTCATTTATTGATTCACGCTGCAAAAATGCTTTTCTTACCAAGTATTTTTTGTCCTATTTCAAGTACAAATAACAAAAAAATCTTAATGGATTTTCTATATAAAAAAATGATATAAGATATTTAGTCTTGTTTCCTGGGGGATCTAAATTAAGTGCATTTTACTTAAGTAAAATTATCAATATCTGCCAGTGTGGTAATAAAAATAATCTTAATGCAAATGGAAAACAAGATTATTCAGAGTGTCTACTACAGTAGCCCTGCCCACCAATATCACACAACGCATGTTAAAAACAACACATCTGGTTAATGGTTTCAGTGGTGTAGGCAGTAACGTGTTGGGTGTGCAGTACTAACTTGTGGCGCAATTGATAGTGTTCGAATCTGCCTTTCGCCAAGCTCGCTCTTCTACCTTTTGCAATCACATATCACATATCACATCAGAAAGGCATTTATTTTCATTAAAAATTAAGCCAATGTTCTAAAAGTGGAAGTAAATGGCCTTACAAGTGTTTAATAATCATAAAATAATTTACACATTTACATATTATTATTGCATCCTGTTGATGTACAACAATACTAAGGTGCAAATAGTATGTATCAGCCAGTATAAAATATAAATAGCATCTAATTACTATTTACACTTATTGCAAAGAACTGCTACTTTTAGCCTACATGATAAATAGAACATAATTTGCAAAATAAAAAAAATGCACTTAAATTATTATTTTTTTCTTTTTCTTTTTTTGCATGTGGGATACCATGAAAATGAATATTAGTTCAATAACTATACCGTTCTGCCAGTTTTCACCTTTGATATTATAACAGTGATAAGAATTAAACTTGCATTGACTCAGAAGTATGTAGACGTCATTTTGTCACGTGCTGTTGCCATGGTGAATCGTAATATCGGAGCTCCACTGATAATGGTTTTTCATAGTCCTGATGCACACACTTAACTCAGAGTCAACCTACTCAGAGTCGATTGAACTAACTCAATTCAGCTGTTCTGAAACTGATAACTCAGAGTTTCCCATCTCAGAGTAAATCAACTCAGAGTTGGTTGAACCTCCTTATTGAAACAGGCCCCTGGTATTAAAAAGTAACACTGAAACAGTGTTAAAGTTAATGAGATAATTGATTGATGATTGAGTGATGATTGACAATTAGTGGTGACACCTGATGTTAATAAGCAGAATCACTGAAAGAAAAACAGATTTTGTTCAGCAATATGAACAATTAAAAAAGAAAAAAGCATTGTGTACAGAAGCTTTTGTTTGTTTGTTTTTTTTTTTTTTGTTTTGTTTTTTTAAAAACCTCAGATTATAAAAGCACTGTTGGATCTCAAGCAGTTATAGATATTTACTATAAAGAAAAAAATAATTAATATAACATCTATATGACTGGTTAACAATACTGGATGGCTCCAATGAATCAGGCCATTTCACGATGAGAATGTCATCATCAAAACACAACCATTATGACTGTGCTTCCCAAAGCATTGTAAGCTTAAATTGATCAACTTTGGCTCACAACGCTAGAAAATACAGCCCAGGGGCCCGTTTCAATAAGGAGGTTCAACCAACTCTGAGTTAAAACTTGAACTCTAAGTTGACTTACCCTGAAATTGGAAACTCTGAGTTTTCTGTTTTAGAACAGCTGAATTGAGTTAGTTCAGTCGACTGACCATCTTTCACACACCTTTAAATGTACTCATCAGACATAGGAAATACACTTATATAAGATAAGAATAATATATGATAAATATATACACAATGTATTTGTAATGTTGTAGGCAATAAATTATAAATACATTTTGTATATATTCATTATATATTAATCTTATATTTGAAATACATCATAAGTCTATTTTAAAAGTGTTTGAAAGATGGGTTCAAGTGTACTACAAGTGGTAACTAAATACATTTTTTTTTTTAAATACAGAGATAGTATATTAAAAGCACATTTTAGTTCAAATTCATGGTGTCTCAAAATAGTACAGTTGAGTACACTTAGATGATCTTAAGATGATCTTAATAAGTACTAAAGAAGAGCTTTTAGTATATTAAGTACAAAATAAGTGCACATAAATAGAGCACTTTAAGTCCATTATGGAAGTGTACTAAGTGTACTAAAATAAAATGTATTTACTGCACTTTTTTCCACCTGGGTAGACACTCCGACACTTTCCGTTTGTATCAAGATTATTTTTATTACCACACTGGCAGATATTGATAATTTTACTTAAGTAAAATGCACTTAATTTAGATCCCCCAGGAAACAAGACTAAATATCTTATATCATTTTCTTATATAGAAAATCCATCTTGATTTAAGAATTTTTAGATATTTGTAGTTGAAATAAGATGAAAAATACTAATTTTGCAGTGTGAATGGATGAGTTTGAACTATTTAAACATCACTTGCACTTTAACCCCTTAACTGTCACAGTCCCACTGGTCGGACGCCTCCCAACCAGCACACCCTTGTTTAGCACATGGTTTAGCCCAGATGAAATGAACACTACTCAGTGTGAACACTACAGGCTATTAAATGTAACACTGAATTGGTCTTGGAGTTAATGAGATAATTAGGTGATAACGAGCAGAATCACTGAAGAACTATGACTTCAGCCACAGCCTTCGATGAAATCAACTGAAGATAAAAGAGACATTAAATCTCTGAAGATCTGATCAAACAACTCCACAAACAGCATTACCAGCTTCACTTATTACTAACCAGGGGTGCGTTTCCCAAAGCAAACTATGGTCGCAAGTTCCGTCGTTACCAATAGAGTTCAATGGGACTTACGACCATAGTTGGCTAACGATGCTTTCGGGAAACTCACCTCAGACTGACTTTATCTCTGACATTCATCTACAGAAGCTCTTATTGAGAACTAACAGAGGTTTTAGATGTTGATGATTTGTTGAAAATAATAGTTTTGTTTGATGTCACCATGATCGAGGTCAGTCGTTGCTTTAGTTAGGCAGTTTTACTCTTGACTTTTTTTAGTGTTAGTTTTACTGTGTCTGTTGTAGCTTTTGTTATGGCAACAATGACAAGAGAAAATATGATCAGCTGCTTTATGATAAGAATATAACTGTCATGTAGTGGCTTATTTCACTGATCTAATGACTGAGCTTTATATGAATAAAATGTTAAGTTTGTGTTGACTCTTCTAGAAATACAATGATAAAACTGTTTTAGTCAGAAAAGCTGAATGAATTTTAAAACGCATTGTACACTAAACACTTTAAAACTCCAGCAAAACTTCCTCACACACAGACATCAAGAATCAGCATATGAATCTCAACAATGGTGACATGCTTCATGCCACAATGCATTCTGGGGTGCATCATGCAAAACTCATCCATGGACCCCAGAATGCATTGCAGCATTAAGATCAAAGTGTTTAGTATACAATCTGTTTTAAAACTCATTCAGATTTTCTGATTAAATCTGTGCTGGATCTTTACATGAATCACAATAAAACACAGTAAGATATTGCTCATATTAAACTCAGTCATAAGATCAGTGAATCAAGCCACTGCGCAGTGATTATATTCTTATCATGAAGCAGACACAGCATCAGATTGAGTTTTCTCTTGTTTTTCTTGCCATAACTAATTCAGTTACAGCAGCCAGAGAAACCCTGACATTATAAAAAACAAGTCAAACTACTCAACTAAAGTAAACTCTGATCACCATGATGGTAACATAAAAAAAAAAATTCAATAAAACATCAACAACAGTCTCTTAATTCTCAATAAGAGCTTCTGTATATGGAGTTGTTTAATCCTCCTCTGCTGAGATCTGGAGAGATTTAATGTCTTCTTTTATCTTCAGTTGATTTCATCTAAGGCTGCGGCTTAAGTCAGTTCTAGTTCTAGTGTTTCGATTTTTTCTGTTCTTGTTGTTTCTCTTTCTTTCATTCATTCTTCTTGTTAACAGCAGCTATCTTCATTAATTCTCAATCATCACTCAATTAATTACTTAATTATCTCATTAAATCCAACACTGATTCAGTGTTACATTTAACAGCCTGTAGTGTGCACTCTGAACAATGTTCATTTCATCTGGGCTAAACCATGTGGGCCCTACATGGGTGTGCTGGCTGAGAGGCGTCCCACCAGTGGGATCGTGACAGTTAAGAGGTTAAAAAGAGGGAGGAGACCGAAGGAAACTCTGGGTTTATCAAAAGCCCTATTCGGACGGGACTAGTTTCACAGGGGGACGTTAGAGAAATTTCTGTTTCACAGACGTACTTTGAGATTTTAATCCCGTCCGAATCTGCCCATGTCTGTCTTTTTCTCACACGACCTCTGTAAAAATTCCAGAGCAAATTACCTACTGTTTTTCGTCAAACTCGGCGGTCCTCAGAGAAATCTAATCCCGTCCGAATGCGAATGTCTGTGATTTCCGAAAATGTTTTTTCCAAAACGCTTTTTCTTGTGTGTTTTGGTCAACGTGAACTACCGTACAATCTCTCGCTATCGCGCCGGTATTCAAGTTTCTGCTTTTTGCGCACCGATAATGGATGTAGATGTGTTTGGTACACTGCGAAGAAATAAAAAAAATAAATCAACAAGAAGAGCCAAATCACGTAAACTGTTAAGACTGGCTACTGTAATATCAGTTTCAGGTAAGATTACTTTCATTTCTGCACTTAATTAAATAACGTGTAAATTATATAAGTTAAAACTTTTTATTCCAGTGGTTTATTATAAGAACCCAGTTCTATTAAATCATGATGATAAATGTAGGCTATGTTTAGTTTTTTCACACTACAATTTTTATAAAATGTTTACAAAACACTAAATGTGTTAGGACGTTTTACTTTATATTTCAAAGTGCATTCTGAACACATGATCTTCTGAAATGCCCACATGTAAAACACAGACACTCCTACCTCGGTAATAAACACGGAGATGTTAGTCCCGTCCGAATCCGTACATAAAATCACAGACGTAGGTTGATAAGAATTGTTACTCAAACGTCGTTTGGAAAACTAGTCCCGTCCGAATAGGGCTAAAGACAACCTGCTCCCGACCAGGTTAGGTTCACAGAGTAAGTTACCATGGTAACTGACTCTGAGTAAGAGTTACCTCTCTTTCAGAAACAGGCTTGACTTAACCTGCTTTCTCGGGTTTGACTTACCTCCCATTCTGAAACGGAAAACCCACAGTTTCCCTCATTTCAGGGTTAACAAACTCAGAGTTTTCACTTAACCTCCTTTCTGAAACGGGTCCCAGATCATAGTTTCTCTGGCCATAACAATGTGCTTTAAAAACACAACCAGAGGTGTATAGTCCAGGGGTCAGAAAGTAGAAGTCCTGCCATATTTTTCATTCCACCCATTGAAGCAGTGTCAGAGATAATGAGATAATTAAGTGTAAATTGAGTGGTGATTGGCCATTATTGAGGATACCTGATGATAACAAGCAGAATCACCAAAGGAGAAAATTACAATTTTTAAGCCACCATTGTGGAGATCGGCGTTTGCTTTAGTTGGGCTCTTGACTCTTTAATATTAGATCTTGTTTGAGCTGTTAATTGAGTTGTAACACCAAGTCAAGCAAAGAGAAAAGATGATCAGGTGTTGGTTATGTTTTCACATAATTGTAATGTGACCTAAGCTCATTTAGAGCCCAATCTCTGAGTTAGATTTACATTATTGATTACAGCAGCACTGTGATTCTACAGCAGAAGATCAGCTTTATCAATATAATCCAAAGGGTTTCACAAAAGTTGTTCTGAATAAAACAAAAAAAAAATTCTTTTAGGCACACACAGACATCAAGAATCAGCCTGTGAATCTCAACAACGGTGACAAGCAACATATTCTGATAGATCAACTCTGAACATTAAAAAACAAGCTACTAAAAAGTCATATAAAAACAGAAAAAAATAAAATAGTGAGAATAAAGGAATTTACTAAGACAATTTAGATCATAATTTATTCATGCAGCAATGCATGATGGGAGCCATGGATGAATTTTAATTGGTGGCTCCCAGAATGCACTGCAACATGCTTTATTATTCTCACCACTGTTGAGATTCACAGGCTGATTCTTGATGTCTGTCTAAATGAAAGGGATTTTTTTTTTATTTATCAGAACACCTTTTGCAAAATCCCTCAGATTATATTGATAAAGCTGATTCTCTGCTGTAGAATCACAGTGCTGCTGTAACCAATGTAAATTTAATTTGGGCTTTAAATGAGTTCAGATAAAAGTACAATTATGTGAAAACTTAACACCTGACCATCTTTTTTCTTTGTTTGTCTGGCTATTACAATTCAGTTAACAGCGCAAACAAATCTAATATTAAGAGTCAAGGGTCAAGAGCCCAACTAAAGCAAACACTCATCTCCATGATGGTGGCTTAAAAATTGTGATTTTCTGCTTGTTATCATCAGGTATCTTCAATAATGGTCAATCATCACTCAATTTATCACTTCATTATCTCATTAACTTTAACACTGCTTCAGTGGGTGGAATGAAAAATATGGCAGGACTTTTACTTTCTGACCCCTGGACTATACACCTCTGAACACAACTAAAGAAAATGTTTTTCATCATCAAGATGGCACCGCGGATGGCCGCCTCAGTTTGTTAATGAGATAATTAAGTGATTAACAGTGATGATTGACCGTTATTGAAGACACCTGATGTAACAAGCAGAATCACCAAAGGAGAAAATCACAATCTTTAAGCCACCATCATGGAGACCGGCTTTTGCTTTAGTTGGGCTCTTGACCCTTTACTTGTTAAATATTAGATTTTGTTTGGGTTGTTGTAGCTGAGTTGTAACAGCCAAACAAGTACATTTAAAAAAAATGATCAGGTGGTGTTGGTCGCATAGGCTTAATCATTATTGAATGTTTTTTAAACACATGATGCAAAACAAGAACAAATACGTTACAGCATTGCATAGGAACAGATATCAAACATCAGCACATGAATTTCAACGATGGTGGCAATTAAAGGCCAATTCAGCTGCATAATTTATTCATGCTGCAGTGCATGCTGGGAGTGTTGTACTGTGCTGGCACTCAGCATGCATTGAAACAGAAAACTTCTGAATGTCATTATGTTACTTTGACAGGAGTTTTGGAATCGCAGTGACTGTCATGATCATTACGCCTCCAACACTTCACTGTTAAATGAAAATTAAAACTTCATGTTTTCACCTTCAGGAAAGATGGAGATCATTAATGCCAGAGAAACTGCTCCAGAGAATGCATCAGAGAACATGTTTGGCAATGAACCTGAGGAAGCAAAAAAAGGTAAACCACCACTGATGAACTCTAGACAAACTCTAGTGACCATGATGATTTTACAACACTGTACAGATTCAGTAAACATGGACAGCAAAATACCCAGTTTTAAATAAACACCCAAAGTGTACATTTGACTCAATCTTCCAGATTATGCACTGAAGGTTCAATGATTAAACACACACAGACATCAAGAATCAGCATCTGATTCTCAAGAACGGTGGCGATAAATAAATACAAACTACTGACAAACAGATCAACTCTGAACATCACAAAACAAGCTACTGTCACAACAAAACAACAGAAAAATAAAGCAAACATGATCAATCTACGAAAATTACAGGACAATTCAGCTGCATAATTTATTCATGCAGCAATGCATGATGGGAGCCATGGATGAGTTTTGATTGGTGGCTCCCATCATGCACTGCAACATGAAGCACTTTGTTTGATTGTCACCATTGTTGAGGGTCATATGCTGATTCTTGATGTCTGTGTGTGTTTCAAAAAAAACCTTTCAGATTATAAAACCTCTGCTGGATCTCAAGCGTTAACAGAGATTTACTATAAAGAAATAATATAACATCTATATCACCAGTTAATACTGGATGTCACCAATGAATCTGGCCATTTCACAATGCGAAAACACTAGTGATGGGATTTATGGCTCTTTGAGGGGATCCGGATCTTCGCGATCCGTTCCTTTCAAAGAGCCGTTCAAAAGAACGGCTCTTTTTAATATTTAGTCAGTTTTAAGAAGCCAGCTTGGGGGCATCTCAGTTTATCCTGGAAATAATCACTGGGAGGAAATGATGAGGTGAGATTTGTAGTCAAATAATTAAAACTCGGATATCACACACCAATATCTGAGTTTGAATTATTCTGAAATATTGATTATTATCTCATTTGTCATGTGTGGACTATATTCCATAGGGTTGCACAAATCCCTCTGCTTAGACAGTGACATCACTATTTTGGATTTACCTTTAGTACAAAGTGTGTGTGTGTGTGTGTGTGTGTAAAGCTACGTTGACTTATGTTATTCATACAATACCTACTCACAAATAAACATCAAAAACAAAGCCGGCTGCAATGAATTTCTGTGCAAAACAGCTTTTACTACAAACACTTCCACACAAGAACATTGTTATCACACAAGAACATTTTGATAGAAAACAACAAATATTTAAAGTAGATAAAATTAGAATAAATAAAATGGAAATGTCTACATACTACATACTATTACTACTGTAAACTTTGCAAATAGGACATCAGCCCCTTCAAGTCAATGAACAATAACAAAGTGGGCTGCAATAAATGTCTGTGCAAAACAGCTTTTAGTGAAAAATTTCAATACAAGAACAGTATCACAAAAGAACATTTTTAATGTTTTTAAAAGAACAAGTTTTAAATGAACACAAAATGCAATGTAAATAAATACAAAGCAGAGGACAGAGGAACGCAGGGTTTTTTTCCACTGGAGTACTCACGTGAAGGATGCGTGCACAACTAATAACTAATATCATCACGCTATAAAGGGTTGGCCTGCGCTGGGTGCGCCCCTCCCCCTATAACTGTTCTGTCTCGCGGAGGAGCTCATTTGTGTGCATCTGTGTGAAACACGCATAGGAAAAAAGAACGACAGAAAGAACGGCTCCCCTCCAGCCGCGACTCGGCTCCCATCGTTCATGTTTATGAGCCGTTCAAAAGAATCGGTTCGTTCGCGAACGTCACAACTCTAGAAAACACAACCATTATGACTGTGCTTCCCAAAGCATTGTAAACCTAAATTGATCAACTTTGGCTCACAGCACTTTTGGGAAACACAGCTCAGATCAGAGTTTCTCTGGCCATAACAAATGTGCTCTACAAACACAAAGTTGGAGCAGCCAGAGATAAATTAATGTTAATAAATAGAGTCAAGAGCCCAACTAAAGGAAATGCTTTTCACCATCATGGTGACTTCAAACTAAACTTTCATTAAAACATTAACATCTAAACATCTGTTAATTCTCAATGAGAACTTTTGTTGATGTATGACAGAAATCAAATCAAACTGGTTAATAATAAGTGTAATAATGTTTAATGGCTGGAAGTCAGTTGTAGTTGTTGTGTCTCTCTCTTTTTCTCTTGTTGTTTCTTCAATGATTCTGCTTATTATCATCAGGTGTCTCCACTAATTGTCAATCATCACTCAATCATCAATCAATTATCTCATTAACTTTAACACTGCTTCAGTGTTACTTTTTAACACCCGGAAAGATGGACTCATATGTTCACTTTGGGTCTTTATTTAACATTGGGGATTTTGCTGTGTGTTATCATTTAAACAACAAAGTAAATTTATCTGAAGGTTTCTTGCCAGTTTGGCTCTTGAATGAATTGCCCACTCCTCTGTGTTTTGTATGAATGACAGGGTTGTTCATAGGTGTACCAGGAGAACTTCGTGGTTATCAGGAGGCACACAAAAGACACGGGAGGCTGCATTGGAATGAGTTATTTGAGCCCAGTATAAACCTGTCAAAGGAGGGTATTCCGATTGGCAAAGCCTTGGCCAGAGCCATTAAAGAGAATAACAGCACAATTCTGAATAATGCAGCATTGTGGTAAGAATAAATAATTTAGAATAAATCATAGTGAAAAAACACACTTACTCTGTGCCAGCTGTTTCAGCCACAGATGAATATAACAAATATCCTACAAGGCAGATCCTTATACTATTATAATAATATGTCACTATTTACACCAGAGTCCCTAAAGCTTCAGCCTTTTCATTTACATATCATCTAATTTCTGCTTTTGTCTCTCTTTTTTCTAGTAAAGTGTTTTGCAGCTCAAACAAGACCATCTTAAAGGAAAATGATAACATAACATTTCCCAATCTAAGTCTGACCTATAAGAATAGCAGAAGCAGACAATAAGGCAGATGTCTTTTACAATGGGTTATTGACTCAGACTATAGTGGATGATATCAAGGCTGCAGGTTATTTAATGCTAACATTTGACCCTATTCATATATGATGGTCTGCTGACTTAATTTGATCAAAGTATGCAAATCTTAGGGGTTTGTATCTTGTAACACAGGAGGGATTATAACACGTGATGACCTGAAGAATTATAAGGTGGAGGTGAATGAGTATGCATTAAACTTTACTGTGGGGAAATACATATTTCATGCTCCTGGTGCTCCATTTGGTGGACCTGTGCTCGCTCTGATGCTCAACATACTCAAAGGTCAGTGTCTACTGGGCTGCTCCTGGCAGCAGGTGCCCTAAGCAGAATTTGGTAACACTTTCTATGAAGACTATGCTTATAATGAATTATAGCTCCATTTATACTGGTTTTTAAGCAAGACCTATACCGCATTATAGGAACAGTTATAGTTACATTTATATTATTTTTATAATTACTTAGAAGTCATGCATTTTCCTTTTCAATGCACATGATCATAATCCATTATACACTAATTTGTAGTCAGTCTTATGATTCCATGAAAGTATTTATAAAGATGCAACCTGCATTGCTATAATGTTATTATATTATAGTTACAATGACTTTTTATTCAGATTTATTTCTGCCATATTAGTGAATATATTGTTAATAGCTGTGTTGTGTTCTTATAAATACTTATTTGAGTAATAATACAGTTACTAACCTCTATAAATGCATCATTGATGGCTTTAAGTAAAGTGAATACATAGGAAGCAGTTTTCCTAAATCAAATGTTAAGAAATCATGAATATGTGCTCATTATACATTTTAAGTTGCTTACTTGTAAATGTAACTAATGAAAAACAATTTCTGCAATAATAATGTTACAAATGAGACTCCCGCACCAGATCTCTTGCGCCACCAGAGGGAGCCTTTACCCGAGTATTAACCTCATTTGGACTCAGCTTTCCCATCATCCTTCATACCTGAGACTGATTATTTCACACCTGCTGTTAATTACACATCCACTCACTCTCATATAAAAGACACTGTCACTTGCGCTTTTGTGCGAAGTCTTGATTAGCCCCGGTTGTCATTTCTGAGTGTTTTACTACCTTTCTGCCTGTCTGTGTATCGTCTTGGGCTGTTTATCTAGATTCTGATTTCTGATGCCTCCCTGACCCTTAACTTGTTTATCGTTGTGTTTTGCTTGCTGCCTGCCCTGACTCTCTGCCTGATTCCTGGATTTGCTCACTGCTGTTTTCTGCACTGCCTTGTACTACTGCTGTCTCATAAACTGCAGATGGATCAATACCCTTCTGAAATATCACAAATAATAATAAATAATATTAATAATAATAAATCATTTATACAAACAGTTAAAGAAAAAAAATTATCTTTTTTAATGTTATGAGCAAAACACTGCAACAATATATTTAAAGTATAATTCCAAACTGCTATAAACAATACCATGCATATGGCTGATGAGATATAGATTTTAATAAATCAAAATTACCATTCATGACCTCTAATGCAAACATTAGCCATTAAAGACATAATAACTCATTGGTACAACAAACAAATGTTTTTGGAACCATTTTATATATGATCATTTATAAATCAGTGTATAAAGGATTATGAGCATGAACATTGAAATAGCAAATGCATGGCTTATAAATAACTACAAAAATAATATAAATGTATCTATAACTGTTCTTAGAATGCTGTATAGGTCTTAATGAATCTTATAAATATATTTATAGAATAGTAATACTTAAAAATAAATATTAATGCCTATAATTTATTATAAGCATGGTCTTCATAGAAAGTGTTACCAAACTAACACTTAAAATGTCAAGAGTAAAACTGACTAACTAAAGCAAACACTGACCTCGATCATGGTGACATCAAACCAAACTATTATTACCAACAAATCATCAACATCTAAACCTCTGGTAATTCTCAATAACAACTTTTGTAGACGTGTGTCAGAAATAAAGTCAGTCTGGTTAGTAATAAGTGAAGCTGGTGATGCTGTTTGTGGAGTTGTTGAATCCAACAGAGATCTGGGCTTACCCATGTGAGGCTTACATGGGTGTGCTGGCTGGGAGGGGGGACCATAAAAGTTAAGAGGTTAATATAGTTAAATTCAGATTACCTGGAGTTGTTTCTGTAAAACAGTCCTGTGTGTCTCCAGACAAATGAACTGACAATACAGTAAAGACAATATTGTAAAAGATCAAAAGACTCATACAGCCTGCACCATGGCTTTAGTAAACTCTCAAATAACACACACTGGGCAAGCAGTGTTATGCATGAAAGCAAGTATGCAGCCCTTAACATACATTCATAAATCAAGGTGCTCATGGCTGTCTACTGTTAGGAGACCAATTGCATTGTTGTTGCTTTTCAAATCAGTAATTGGACATTTAAAAATATTAATGTTTTGTGTGCAGAAAGTTGAATATTTGATGGTGAGGTTTATGTGATACACACTGTCAGACAGCAGTGGTCATTTGCTTGTGTTTGTACATTGTAACACTTTTTTTTTTAAATTGAGTGTTCAAAGAGAGTGAAAATGATGATGGAAAATTATCATTAAGGCTTATTTCCAATAATTTATCATTTAATATCAGGTTACAACTTGTCAAGCAGCAATGTGTCCACAATAGACAAGAAGATTTTGACCTATCATCGCATGATAGAGACATTTCGCTTCGCTGATGTCCAAAAACAAAAGCTGGGAGACCCACGTTATGAAAATATCAGAGAGGTGAGTTTAACTCTACTTGCAATTTTTTGAGGGGCATTTTTCACATATTTATGAAAGCTATAGCTGTGTGGGCAGTGTTCTGACATACATCAAGGTCCTTTGCTGATTTTGTTCCATTCTCTCTGTCCCATTGTTTACTGTCTCATCTACACTGTTAGACCGTACCAGGCTTTTTCACTCTTGATTGTACAGTTATTTACTGTAATCTATAGTATGCTACTGTGAAGGTACCATGCACTAAATTAAACTTGTTAACTCATTTCTTTTGCAGAAACCAAATGCCTCAAATTGTCCGACTGTCATTTTAAATTTATAATCTGTTAAAAATGTGAGCATTTTATTATCGTAAACTTATTTCATTAGAGTCCACTAAAAAAATATTTAAACTACTTCACAGTCACCATCTGTTAAATAAAGCAACATGCAACATAACAGCAATGCTTCTTAACCTTCTCCTGAACCGAAGCACATGCTTTACTCTTAAGCACAATGATTACCCACAAAACTCAATTTACAGTTACGTTTACAATTTTATAGTTATATTATACAACTGTTTTTAACTTAGTTTGTTACTGTTAAAATACATTTTGTGGGTGTGTCTTTTTTTAGAATCACTGAGAAGAGGAACAAGAATGAAAAAAAGAGCAGAAACACAACAACTACAACTGTCTTCCAGCCATTACACATTATTACACTTATCACTGACCAGATTAACTTTATTTCTACAGAAGATCTTATTGAGTATTAACAGACGTTTAGATGTTTTATTGAAAATGTTTGGTTTGATGTCACCATTGAAGAGATCAGTGTTTGAGCTTCTGACCCTTGAGTTCTTAACATTAGCTTTTTTTTTTTTTTGCCTTCTGATGTTTTTACTGTTCTTGTAAGCAACAGTTGTAATATAAATATAAAATACTCATGAAATCAAAGACACAGAAAGACAACAGTGAATTAAACAAGTCCAAGATGATTATCAGCACAACAGCCAAAAACACCTGATCAACTTCATGTTGGCTTTTTCTTGCCATATCAAACATGTTTTATAAACACTCAGTTACAGCAGTCAGAGAAAGCTAATGTAAAAGAGTCAAGAGCCCAACTAAAGCAGACACTGGTCACTATGATGGAAACTACAAACTTTATTATTTTCAATAAAACATCAACATCCAAATCTGTTAATTCTCAACAAGAACTTCTGTACATGTGTGAAAGAAATAATTTTTTAAACTGGTTTGACACTCAGTGTGGCTGAAGTCAGTTGTAGTTCTTGTGTTTCTGCTCGTCTCTTCTCTTTTTTCTGGTCTTGTTTCTCTGTCCTTCAGTGATTCTGCTCATCAGGTGTTCATCAGTGTCTGAATTCACTCTCTTCTTCTCATTCACTCTGTCAAGTGGACTATATTAGTGAACTAATGTAGGGAATAGTGAATGAGGGTATAGGGTGTGATTTAGGACACAGCCTCTGAGTGAGCGATGTTAACTCACAGTATATTCCTGTAGGCTATTTTCTCGAAGATGACAAATATTACCCAGAATGCATTGTTTTCTTCAGTATATTACTGTTTTAAGGAAAAAATGGTTTGTTACTGTCAAAATTTGGTCTTTTTCAAGGTTTAACAGTATACACTATAAACTTTTCAGTAAAGGCATAAAAAGCTAAAAATAATTTAACTTACTATACCATAGAAACATGTTTATTCTCTGTTATTGTTTTGTCACAGCTTGTCAAAACTATAACCTCAGACAGCTTTGCAAATGACATCAGGAATAAGATTAATGATGACATCAAACAAAACACATACAACTACAAGTATGATCATTACATGGATAAGGACCATGGGACATCTCATCTGTCCATCATCGCAGAAGATGGGAGTGCAGTGGCAGTCACCAGCAGTATCAATGACTAGTAAGGAAAATATAAAAAGACAAATAGATCAGTGTTTCTTAATTCTAAGGGGCAGTTGCACAATCTGTTGGGGCTAGTCTTAGAAGTTAGTACCTTTTTTATATATATAAACTGGTCATAACATTTGGTCAGTCTCATTACACTGTAAAAAAAAATGTCCTGTGAATGTACAGTAAAATACTGGCAAAAAAGCTTTCAGTAATTTACTGTTAATTTTACAGTTCTTAACCATAATCTACATTGCAGTATGTTTCTGTAAAAATACCATGCACTCAATTAAAACTTGAGATGAATTTTATTTGCAGGACTGCCTTAAATTGACTGACTGCCAATTAAATTCATAAACTAATATTTAAAACTATATGAGCATATTATTCACTTGAACTTATTTACTTGACTTTGAGTCCACAAAAAAAAAAAGAATATTACTAAAGCAAAAATAACCACATTAAATAAAATCATTAAAACTAGAAACATCAAGTCATCTTGATAACTCTTGCAGATAACTAGCAAATTAAAATTAATTTACAGTTTATTACTGTAGAAAAGTGTTTCAAAATGAGTGTTTTTTTTTTGTTTGTTTTTTTTTATCGTACACATTTAACCCTTTAAACCCCACAACAAAATCCCCAGTGTTTAATGACTTTATTTCTGTCAGATGTCTAAAGAAATTCTTATTGAGAATTAACAGAGTGTCATATGTTGTTTTATTGTTTGTAAATGCTGTAAATGTGTGTTTTTTTATTTTTTTTATGATGAAGCTAGGAGAATGTGTTAAATGTAATGACATGACCAGTTACTTTCACTGAACTTTTCCAGTGTCTAATCCATTATCAGAAGTTTTTTTTTTTTTTTTTTTTTTTTAAATACAATTTAGTTTTAAATTACCAACTCAATCATACTAGAGTAAAGGATGAAGCAGTGCTGAGCAACTCATCATTTACAAAAAATGAACTACAGCAGCATTTAGATTCACAGAGACATCAAGCATCATTATATGAATCTCCACAATGGTGACAATCAACAAAAATGTTTCAGTACAATTTAAAAAAAAAAAAATCCCGTTAAAAAAACGCTAAATTTCTGGCAGCGGGGGCGCCAGAAAATGTCCGTTTAAAAACAGAAAAATACTGTCAGAAAAAAAACAAAAAAACAAAACATAGATAAACTGTAAAAAAAATCACGTGAAAATAGGGTAATTTTCTGGCAGCATGGGCGCCAGAAAAATACCAAAATAACGGAAAATAACTGTTATTTTAAGACATTTAATAAGACATTTATTTTCCATTATTTTACGGTATTTTTCTGGCGCCCCTGCTGCCAGAAAATGACCGTCTTTTTACAGGATTTTTTTATTGTAAAGAACTCATGCTGAAGTAACGCAGAGTTTATAACGTAATGTATCAATAGCACAACACAGTTGTTAGATTCAAATGACGTCAGTCCATTTCATAATGCACACAAAATAATCAACATACATCCATCCATCATCTGATGTCATTTTGCTTTAGCTTTCTTTACTACTGCAAACGTGTTTAACAAACACACTGTCAGAGCAGCCAGAAAAAAAACTAATGTATAATAAGAGTTAAGTTAACTAATGGAACAGCTATTCACCATTATGGTGACTTCAAATGAAACACATTAGAGTTAAACCTCTGTTAATTCTCAATAACAACCTTTGTTGATGTCTAACATAAATAAAGTCAATCTGGTTAGTAATAAGTGAAGCCGGGGATGCTGTTTGCAGTGGCGTAAATTAATATGATAGTTTCTTCCTTACATCTGCTATAATACAATATGCCATTAGTCCCGAGAGTAGATTAGTTAATAAATACGAGGATCCGCAATTCATATCAGGTTGTCCTGATGGCAGCATTATCGTTTAATGTGTAAGAGATTCTGGGTTCGAATCCAGCCGTGTATTATTTATTTTTATTTTTATTTTTTCTCATTAAAATCAAAGATGTTCATTAAGATTGTATATCAAGAGCAGGGATACGTTTATGTGTAGCTATTTTGTTTTGTGATTTCAACCTAACAAATAGAGAGTCTTTGCAACAGAGCGATAGATTGAAGCGCTCGTCCATGTGAACACTGCTCAGTGTGCACGAGCGCCAAGAGAACACTGTAGCGCCTCTGATAGCAGCGACAATGAGCACTCAACATGATTTCAAAAACAACACATTCTAGCGCCAGATCGCCTATTATTAACTCAAACTGATAATCAACTAGAGCTGTTTCTTTTGTATTACATATCCGTGCCGCGAGAGGTTTCAAAAAGTGGTCGGGACAATATCGACCCTTTCAAAAAGTGGTAGGGACATGTCCCACCCGCGAATTACACCTATGGCTGTTTGTGGAGTTGTTTAAAGGTGCCCTTTACCTCGGCATAGTTAAATAACAAGAGTTCAGTACATGGAAATGACATACAGTGAGTCTCAAACTCCATTGTTTCCTCCTTCTTATATAAATCTCATTTGTTTAAAAGACCTCAGAAGAACAGGCGAATCTCAACATAACACCGACTGTTACGTAACAGTCAGGATCATTAATATGTACGCCCCCAATATTTGCATATGCCAGCCCATGTTCCCAACATTATGAAAGGCATTAGACAAGGTCAGCCAGTATTAATGTCTGGATCTGCACAGGTAAATCATCAGACTAGGTAAGCAAGCAAGAACAATAGCGAAAAATGGCAGATGGAGCAATAATAACTGACATGATCCATGATAACATGATATTTTTAGTGATATTTGTAAATTGTCTTTCTAAATGTTTTGTTAGCATGTTGCTAATGTACTGTTAAATGTGGTTAAAGTTACCATCGTTTCTTACTGTATTTACGGAGACAAGAGCCGTCGCTATTTTCATTATTAAACACTTGCAGTCTGTATAATTCATAAACACAACTTCATTCTTTATGAATCTCTCCAACAGTGTAGCATTAGCCATTAGCCATGAAGCATAGCCTCAAACTCATTCAGAATCAAATGTAAACATCCAAATAAACACTGTACTTACACGATTAGACATGCTGCATGACGAACACTTTGTAAAGATCCATTTTGAGGGATATCTTAGCTGTTTGAACTTTTTTTATGTTGTTTAAGGCAAGCGCGAGCTCTTGGGGCGTGGAGCACCAGATTTAAAGGGTCACACACCCTGAATCGGCTCATTTCTAATTATGCCCCAAAATAGGCAGTTAAAAAAATGAATTAAAAATAAATCTATGGGGTATTTTGAGCTGAAACTTCACAGACACATTCAGGGGACACCTTAGACTTATATTACATCTTTTAAAAAAAAATTCTAGGGCACCTTTAATCATCTTCTGTTGAGAAAATTACCCCTGCTGCCAGGAAATTACCTTTTTTTTTACGGGATATTTTTATTTAATTTTTAATAAAATACAGTTTATAACCATAATTTTACATTAAAAAGCTACAGCAGCTTTTGTATAAAATACAAAATATTTTATGTAAAATTATGGTTATAAACTGTAATTTATAATAAAAAAAAATCCCCTAAAAAAAACGGTTATTTTCTGGCAGCAGGGGCGCCAGAAAAATACTGTAAAATGACGGAAAATAAATGTCTTATTAAATGTCTTAAAATAACCGTTATTTTCCGTTATTTTATGGTAATTTTTAATAAAATACAGTTTATAACCATAATTTTACATTAAAAAGCTAAAGAAAATACAGAAGATTTTATGTAGAATTATGGTTATAAACTGTATTTTATTAAAAATTAAAAAAAAAAAAAAAAAAATCCTGTAAAAAGACGGTCATTTTCTGGCAGCAGGGGTGCCAGAAAAATACCTTAAATTAATGGGAAAATAAATGTTGTAGCGATTTGTACAGTTATTAATCAATTTATGGGTGGAATATGAATATAATAATTCATAAAGTTTTATGAATCATTATTATGCACATACCGACCCAAGGGGGAATTAACCATATATGGTGAATTAATTACAACGAATTATAATCAATTACATATATGCTTAGTTCTGGTTTAATAATTATTTAGAGAAACTGTTCGTTTTGTCCGGCAAACTATAGCTCCTCGGAATGTTATAAAAAGGAAGGTCTGTTCTCTGGCCACAAGAAAGACCTCCTATTCTAGCATCCAAACGTAAAGCAAGGATATAGGATCGAAACGTTAAAGTGACCGGGTTTTTGTTGAAATGAGCAAAAAGAACAATCGAGCATGAATAATGTGTTTAATATATGCAAACTACGACTACAGAGGTTATACGTCTAAATATATACAGAAGGTATACACATATATATACAAGAGTGAAAATGAAGAAAAGACAGGAAAAGAAAGATGATCAAAGAATGGCAAAATACACAGTTAAACCTTTTTGAGAAAGCCAGCACAGAAATCAGTTTAAACAAATTTCAGAGAAATTATAATACTTGCTTATTGGTTCAAGTCCGTGTGCAGTAGAGCTTCGGTGCGCTTGGCTTGGTAGGTCCTTTCCGAGAGGGTTTCTCCGGCGGGGTTTTCAAACGAGGTTTAAACTTAAGTAACTTAACCAAAGAGAGAGAGAGAGAGAGAGAGAGAGAGTCCAAGGAGATGGTCGTCCCGGAAGGAGAGCGCGTGATGGCAGCGCTGTCGCCTGAGGCAGTTCAGGCAGTCGAGAGACAATCGGGAGACAAAGGAGAAGGTGTGTGTCGTTGTTTTTATGGAAACCCAAGCTAACACACCTCCTGAATTGTAGCGGCCAATAGATGCGCAGCACTATTTGGCGGGCAAAGTTCCTTTGTTTGGTCTCCTAGCTGAATTTGCATACTTTAATGACTATCAGATCGGATTTCGAGATGGAGTACTTTCTTCACAATATCATTAAACACATAGAAAAATGCATTTGTCAGCTATGTGACATATCTCAGTGAATAGCTCGAGTCCGGAGCTTTACGGAGAGATCAAACTCGATAGATCAGAAAGGTATATAAAAGAAGTTATGGTTTACAGACAAAATTCCATCATTAAAATGCACACTAGCACAAATACACTCATTTAAACACTAGGAAACATGCATACGCTCGAAATACATGATGGGTACATACATGGATGTGACTTGGCATAGTTATATTTTACATATACAGTCAATAATGTATGTTTGTGTGTTTTTGTGTGTGCCTGTATGTGTGTGGTGGTAGTTGGAATGTGGATCTGGCCCGTAGTCCTCATGAGGGGCCCCTTTGATGTCCTAAGAGCAAGGAAATTGGGCCTCCTGTTTTACCTCGGAGGGTAACAAAGGTGTCAAGTGGGCTCATCTTTTGCAGACCGGTCGGAGCCGAGAAGAGATTTTACAACCCAGTCCAGCATGCTAAAAGCGTTCTGAACATTCCAAAGTTTATTGATTATCCTGATATGTGTGCATATGCTACAATGTCTTATTAAATGTCTTAAAATAACGGTTATTTTCCATTATTTTATGGTATTTTTCTGGCGCCCCTGCTGCCAGAAAATTACCATTTTTTTTAAAGGATTTTCTTACTTAATTTTTAATAAAATACAGTTTATAACCATAATTTTACATTAAAATGTTAAAGAAAATACAGAAGATTTTATGTAAAATTATGGTTATAAACTGTATTTTATTAAAAATTAAATAGTTTATAACCATAATTTTACATTAAAAAGCTAAAGAAAATACAGAAGATTTTACATAAAAACGTCTGTATTTTCTTTAGCTTTTTAATGTTTAATGAAGGACATTTACTTAACACAATAAAAACAATAAAATTCCCTATAAATAAGGTTAAATGCTGCTATATACAAATAACCAGTCTTAACTGCAAAATAATGTTTGTTATTAGTTTATTTTATATAGAGCCAAAAACAGTTTTAAAACCTAGTAATGGTTTCAATTACAGCAGTATACTAAATATACAGAAACAACAAAGAAAAAAAAGTTACAGTGGAATAATAATTAAACAGTCTGCCTTCAAAACCTGACCACTGGTCGACAGATGAATTACAAGGAGTCATTAAAAAACAAACAATTAAACAAAGCAGGAAATAGTGAGTGTTCTTAAAGTCCATGTGACACTGATGAACATTTCTGTGCAAGTGAATGGAGGGAGATTGAAGAATGTTCTCCATGTTTGTCTTCTAGTCATAGTCTGCAGTTTCAGTTCAGAGTGTAAGAACCTTTTGAATAAGGGTGTCAAACTCAGAGATGGAGCTAAACTCTGCAGGACAGCGGCCCTACAGAAACTAAACACACCTGAACCAGCTAATCAATGTCTTTAGGATTGCTAGAAACTTCCAAGGCAAGTGTTCTGGAGCGAGTTGGAGCACTTTGCAGGACAGTGGTCCCCCAGGAGCAGAGTTTGACACATGCTGTGGACTGAACTATATCTGCTTTTGATCCCTTGGGGTTTATCTTGAAAAGGCATCTGTCAAACAAACAACATGAGTAATGAAACAGACTCTACTATAAGAACTCTTTTAATAAATTAACAGTAAAAATATCAGAATAGAGGAAAAGGACACAAAGCGTGTTTGTGGAGGGAATTTGCAAGAGTGAATGCCAGAGGGTCTACGTCTACATTAACCCAGATACTTTTGCATATTTCTCTTTATGTTTTGGCCTTCCTTTCACACTGAGTCCTGAGAAAACATGATCATTTCTTACGTTTAACAGCATGTGCAGGAAGATGATTTAAGAGTCTTCCGACATCTCAGTGTGAAAGAGAAACTTTTGGAAAATGCTGGAACAATAATGTGGTCTAAGAACATCTCAAAATTAAAAAAAATTTTTCAAATGTGTCCAGATTAGTGTAGATAGAGAGAGTAGATAGATAATGTAGAGAGAGAGTTTCATAACTGTTTTGATGTATGAAATTAACTGCTGGTTTCGTACTTCTGCAAGAGCTCCAGCGTTGCTCCTTGGCCTATATTTCAGTCTATTTAATTGAAATTAGTCTATGTAAATTTATGTAATTGAATTGCATTCAAATTTTCCATCCATTTGGATCACATAGTTTTTACATAAACAAACTAATGTGATTCATATTTGTAAGTCATATGTAAATGAAATAGGTAAGATTTATCTAATAATATGCAGAAAAATGCCCTGGTTAAACCACACTGCTCAGTGTTCATGTGTTGGCGCACTACTGAGTTAAAGCGCCATTGAAGCAGTGTCAGAGTTAATAAGATAATTAAGTGATAATTGAGTGATGATTGACCATTATTGAAGACACCTGATGATAACAAGCAGAATCACCAAAGGAGAAAATCACAATTTTTAAGTCACCATCGTGGAGATGAGTGTTTGCTTTAGTTGAGCTCTTGACCCTTGACTATTTAATGATGGAGTTTGTTTGGGCTGTTGTAACAGCTAGTCAAGCAAACAGAAAAGTTAATCAGGTGGTGTTGGTTATGTTTTCACATAATCATTTTTTGACCTGAATCACTGAACTCATTTAGTCTCTGACTTCAAGAGCTCGTTCTCTCTTCAGGATTCAGTCAGAACGCACTATAATGTCAGAAACTGTGAATATATGCTGCATGGAGATAGAACAGGTATAGTTTAGTTTAATTACGGTTATAGCTTATATTGTCTTCTTGTTTTTAATCTACTATATTAGTACAGGCCTGTTGTACCGTCCGAATGATGGCCAAAACTTTACTGATGAGTTTTATGACGTTTATTGTACTTCACAGAAAAGATGAATCGTCCGTTTTCACTCTAGAAAATCACTGTATGAGCTTGATAAAACACTGCAAGTGTGCATTAAAATATTATCCATAAACTCTCTCTCTTTCCCTTGTATTTTTATCACCAACATAGAGAAGTAAAGTTAGCCTACACAGAAACACTGGTTACAACTAACAGTAAACAAATATATAAAGACCTTTTGCCTTTCGGGTGGTGCTTAATAAACATTATAACTGTAAATCAACTCTGATGAACTGTAATAAAGTGCTCTCACCTTCATTACTGCCGTATAGTATCACTCTGGAGGCTGTAAGCTGGATCACGAACAGTTTTTACTTGTTATCCTCCTTGAGTAGCACATTTTTAGCACAGTCTCTGTTTTGTATTGTCTCTTTGTATTGATATTCGTTCACAAAGCAGTCCGGTGTAGAATGAGTCGCGCAGACATAAGCGAACTTCGACAGAACTGAGGGAGCATTTTCCTGTAAAACCAAGTAAATCCACCTCGTTTTCAGCAGCTCAGATTTAGGGAGTAAATGGAGAGAGCTCTGTGGATTAATCCATCCAGCTACAGATCACCTAAAACGCTTGGGAGACACTCTCAGCAGTGCAGCAATGGCGGACTCGCTGTAAACAACGCGCTCAAGGCGGGTCTTTGTTTTGAATCAAATTACTCTCATTCAGTTTTGCTTATATTATCATTACCATATAACTAATATTGCCTTTCAATCTCTTAATCTAAATCGCTATTACAACGTGTTGTATCTCGCTAGCTTGTTATCTTGTCATTAGTCTCTCGCACGCTCCTTTTTTTTCCTACACATTCATCAAACAGCTGTATTAAGTCGGATCAGTCTACAAACACGATGAGTCATGTCATCCTCTCCCTCTACTGCTACTTGTTCTGCCTGTCACATGTTCAGTATAGCTTTCTCTGTAAGCGACAAGGGATTTACATGTCATAAATGTAGGGAAATCTCAGAATTAGAGACTGTTACGCCCCAAGCTTTTGTATTTATTAATTAGTATTATTTAGTGTGGTGTATATTCTCTCTTTGTACTGATTTGGTTCTTTCTCTTCTCCCGAGGATAAGCTCCGCCCCTGTGCACCTGCGGCCCATTCATTTACGACACGCTGGGCTGGATATAAGAGTGTAGACGTGTGATGTGTGCTGTTGAGTGTGTCAAACTTGTGCTGCTTCTGTCAGAACTCCAGTCGCCAGGTCACCATTGCCATTGTCTTTAGCTTTATGTGAGTGTGGTGCACACTTGAGAACCCCCAACGATTACAACTTCAGTCTCGCGGTTGCCACTGCCACTGTCTTTAGCTCTATGTGAGCGTGGCGCACACTCGAGAGAGGGCTCGTGTGGTAAGCTGACGCTGACGACCAGCTGTGCCCAATGAGTTCTATGTGCGTCCTGATGGCCCGCTGTCGTTGTTGTGTTTTATTTTTGCTTTATTTTTGTTTTGTTTTTGTTGATCTGTGTGTTTGTCATCTCATGTTTGTTGTGTCAGAGAGCTGGTTCTATACCACCTGAACAGTTGTCTGTGATACGCGAGTGCTGCGGCATCAATAAACAGTTAAATTGTTTCTCTCTGTCTCGCGTGTCCTTTTTATGTTGCTTACCCCCTTCCCTCGCGAGAACTTTGAAAGTGGGGTTCGTAACAGAGACAAAAATCCAGACTTTAATCGAGGATAGAATGCAAGGGCTTCAGATACTGTTTTGGATGCGACTAGCTTAGTGAACTCTGTACATTGTTCGGTTCCGGCTGTAGAGCCCGCACAGCAGGGCAATTGGGTAACAGTTAGGTAGCCTAGCCACGGAAAACACCACTCTTCCGTTCCAATAAGAACATCAAACAGGTTCTCTCCCCACTCAGTGACGCACCAACTGAAAATCCTGTTGAAAGTGCCCTAGTTATTGGCGATTCTATTACACGGAACGTGAAAATAGAGACACCAGCCACCATAGTCACATGTTTGCCGGGAGCCAGAGCACCTGACATCAAAGCAAATTTAAAAGTGCTGGCTAATCCTAATCGTAAATACTCTAAAATTATAATTCACATAATGATGTTCGACTTCGCCAGTCGGAGATCACTAAAATTAACATTAAAGAGGTGTGTGAACTTGCAAGTACAATGTCAGGAGAAGTAATTTGCTCTGGTCCCCTTCCTGTTCGTCGGAGTGATGAGATAGTTAGCAGATTATCATCACTCAATGGCTGGCTGTCTAAGTGGTGTCCGCAGAATAATATAGGTTTCATAGACAATTGGAAAAGTTTTTGGGGCAGACCTGACCTGTTGAAAAGAGATGGTATTCATCCGTCCCGGGATGGTGCTGCTCTTCTCTCTAGTAATATGGCACATAGTCTTAGAACTGAAACATGACAAACTGGGGAGAGACTGTGTCTGTACCCCGAATTAGTAAAAACAAAAAACTTCCAAACCCATTTCAACAAATAAAAAATAAAGATTGTTTTTGGTGATTTTTAATATCCATGTAGATAATGAAAAAGATGCATTGGGATTGGCATTTACAGACATTCTAAACTCTATTGGTGTTAGACAACACGTGTCAGGACCCACTCATTGTCGTGATCATACTTTAGATCTAATATTGTCACATGGAATTGATATTGATGCCATTGAAATTCTGCAGTGGCTAAATTAACAAGAAATAAAGCTTCAACTTCTGATGTTTTTAAAGAGCACAGCAGTAATGACTTTATGAACTTCTTTACTTGCAAGATTGAAAGCATGGCATTAGTTTTTACTGTTATGCTGATGATACTCAGCTTTATATTTCTTCGCAACCTGACAAAACTTACAAATTCACAAAATTAACGGAATGCATAGCTGATATAAAAAAATTGGATGACCAGTAATTTCCTACGACAAAATTCATAAAAAACAGAGATTCTAATTTTTGGACCAAAAACTTCTTAACGTAATAACCTAGAATATTGTCTAACACTTGATGGCTGCTCTGTTAAGTCTTCGTCGTCAGTTAGGAACCTGGGTGTGCTCTTTGATGCCAATCTTTCATTTGAAGGCCATGTTACTACCAGGGCCGTCGCTGGTGGGGTGAAAGTTAGTGACAATTATAGGGGCCCCCACTGCCCAGGGGGCCCACAAAATCCAGCAGTTTAACTATAGGCCCCTGTTCTGTGAGTAATTCTAATATTTATATTAGTTGTATGCTAGAGATTTTAATGAAAACCACAGAAACATGCACTTTGATGAAATTAGTTTTCCAAATACCTGCTCTTCACCCCTCCAGAAAAAAATGGTTTAGTCCAAGACGGAGTATTTATTAATTATTCAGTCAGCGACAGAGGGACCCAATAAAATAGTAAGTCCCACCCTATCTCGTGAATAGGGCCAATCAGTGTTGACGCGGCAGCTAAAGTTAGAGAAGAAGTTGGTGGAATAGTAGGAGACAGATTCAAAATGAAACGAAAACATAAATCAGGGTACCAGAAACGCCATGAAAAGAAAGAGAGGGAGGCCAGAAGAGCTGCTGTATCCCAGTCGATCAAGACATTCTTTACGACAGGTTAGTGTAGCCTATTTTCATTTCGCTGCCCGATTTACTTTCGTGGGAAAAGTGTCTACCTCTGCCGGGTGGGTGCTGTCATTTGTTTCATTACCGGCGCTCAAAACTGGACACAGGTCACGACGCATATCACAAGCACAAGCATCCCACTGAGCAAATTACGTCCAGAAGACGTCTTTTTGGAGGTCTTGTCTCAGGTTGAAAAGACGTCCACTGAGGGGCCAGAATGAAAGTTTTTATGACGTCTTTTTTGGACGTCTTCTGGACATCTGATATAGACGAACACGCAGAATCACCAAAGGAGAAAAATCACAATTTTTAAGCCACCATCGTGGAGATGAGTGTTTGCTTTAGTTGGGCTCTTGACCCTTGCCTTCTTAATATTAGAGTTTGTTTGGGATGTTTTAACTCAGTCATAACAGCCAGACAAGCAAAGAGAAATGATCAGGTGTTGGTTATGTTTTCACATAATCATTGTTTGACCTGAATCACTGAACTCATGAAGAGCCCAATCTCTGAGTTAGATTTACATTATTGATTACAGCAGCACTGTGATTCTACAGCAGAAGATCAGCTTTATCAATACGATTCACATGATTTCAGAAAAGGTGTGTTGAACCAAAAAAAGCTTTTATTTTAGGCACACACAGACATCAAGGATCATCCTGTGAATCTCAACAGTGGTGACCATCAAAAAGCATGTTGCAGTGCATTCTGGGAGCCACCAATCAAAATTCATCCATGGCTCCCATCATGCATTGCTGCATGAATAAATTATGAGCTTAATTATCTTAGTAATTTCCTTTATTCTCATATTTTATTTTGTTCTGTTTATGTGACTTTTTAGTAGCTTGTTTTCTAATGTTCAGAGTTGATCTGTTGATCAGAATATGTTGCTTGTCACCGTCATTGAGATTCACAGGCTGATTCTTGATGTCTGTGTGTGCCTAAGAGGAAGACTTTTTTTTTTTTTTTTTTTGCTCAGAACAACTTTGTGAAATCCTTCAGATTATATTGATAAAGCTGATCTTCTGCTGTAGAATCACAGTTCTGCTGTAATCAATAATGTAAATCTAACTCAGAGATTGGGCTCTAGATGAGTTCAGTGATTCAGGTCAAACAATGATTATGTGAAAACATAACCAACACCTGATCATTTCTCTTTACTTTAGTGATGTGTCGTTCTTGAACGATTCGTTCATTTTGAACGATTCGTTCATTTTGAACGAATCTTTAATGTGACTCGGGAAGAACGAGTCGTCTCGGGGGGTGATTCGTTCAGTCGCGCATGTGCAATATTCTACAGGTTCTGTACTGCTAGAAGTAGTTCACCTGATGATTCAATTGATTAGTTCATTTCATGAGTCTTTCGGGTTTTGAGTCGTTCCTTAATCACGTGACAGACCCATACGCTACCAATGCATTCTGAGCCGGAAAGAGAATTGATTAGTTCTTTTTATGAGTCTTTCGGGTTTTTGAGTCGTTCCTTAATCACGTGACAGACCCATACACTAAGCCAATGCATTCTGAGCCGGAAAGAGAACTGATTAGTTCTTTTTATGAGTCTTTCGGGTTTTTGAGTCGTTCCTTAATCACGTGACATACCATACACTATGCTGTGTGACCCAAGCACATTATATTTATTAGTAAATAACGTTAACTCTCCAGTTTTGTTTGAGTTTGTGTACAACTGTTAAAGCTGAAGTTATCATAACCTTGTTTTAACTAACATTAATAATTCAAATTCAAAATGTTATTTGCTTTTAATTTATGTCATTATGTCCTTTTTGAGCAATCTTCTTATACATATATTAGACCAATATGTCAAGTCTGCCTAGGAAAAGCAATTATTATAACAGCAAACTCAAAATTGGAGTAAAAATGAACAAACTAGGCTATAAATACTTTGTATTGTAGGCTTGGATTATTATATTATTATATAGCCTAGTGTTTATTTACAGATAGACAGTCAAAAAGATAAATTAATCAATATTTTATTTATAACAGGGCTTTATTTATAATAACACACCACAGATCCTCAAGAAACAGTAACAAAAACAGTGACAGAAATGTCAGAAATAGCGTATGGGTCTGTTACGTGATTAAGGAACGACTCAAAACCCGAAAGACTCATGAAGAGAACTAATCAATTCTCTTTCCGGCTCAGAATGCATTGGCTTAGTGTATGGGTCTGTCACGTGTTTAAGGAACGACTCAAAAACCCGAAAGACTCATAAAAAGAACTAATCAATTCTCTTTCCGGCTCAGAATGCATTGGCTTAGTGTATGGGTCTGTCACGTGTTTAAGGAACGACTCAAAAACCCGAAAGACTCATGAAATGAACTAATCAATTCTCTTACCGGCTCAGAATGCATTGGCTTAGCATCATGGGACTGTCTGTCACGTCATTAAGGAATGACTTAAACCCGAAGACTTGTCAGACAAGAGGTGAGGTGAGCTTAATCAGCTTGTCATAAACTGAAGACCCAGGTAATGAATTAATCATTTCTGAATCTTATAGCATTGTAGTTTTGTATTGTTTGTAGTGGGATCAACGTTTGCATAAGTAGTAGATGTGTTGGGGAAGTAACACGTAACATTTTCATTACATTTTGCTAAAATGAACGAAATGACTCGAAAAAAGATTCGTTCATTTTGTTGAATGAGACTCAAAAGTCCGAGTCAGTAAAATGATCCGAACTTCCCATCCCTACTTTACTTGTCTGGCTGTTATGACTTAGTTAACAGCCCAAACAAACTCTAATATTAATAAGGCAAGGGTCAAGAGCCCAACTAAAGCAAACACTCATCTCCACGATGGTGGCTTAAAAATTGTGATTTTTCTCCTTTGGTGATTCTGCTTGTTCGTCTATATCGGATGTCCAGAAGACGTCCAAAAAAGACGTCATAAAAACTTTCATTCTGGCCCCTCAGTGGACTTCTTTTCAACCTGAGACAAGACCTCAAAAAGACGTCTTCTGGACCTAATTTGCTCAGTGGGATATTGTACGCTTATACATATAAAAGTGACATTATGCTACCCACCTGTCTGCTGATGACGTATTTAATCACATTAGAGAAAAGACGCATACAACACTCCTCTTGGATGGCTACATTTATTTGCTTTAAAATATATATATTTATTTGCTTTAAAATATATTATGCAGTGCCAAATTATCTTTATTAAAAATTAAGACAATGAGTAATTTTAAGGGTTTTAATTATTTTATTTTTATTTTAAAAAAACAAAAACATTTGATACATTCTTGTCAATTTCTGAATGTTTACTTTTTGATTTATGAATTATATCAGACTGATGGGAGAAACTATTAAATTGCTGGACTTGGTTTTATTGGTTTTAATTTAATAATTTCTTGACATTTGTTAGTTTTTTATTAGTTTGTCGTGAATAATTGCATGAGGATTTTAAACAGTGTTTAATAAGTTATTGCTTAATTGCATTTTTATGTAATATTTATATAAACATTTAACTTTTAAAATAAAGGATTTATAACTACATTACCATATTCTGTTGCATGTAAATAGACTGGCAATGTGATATGATATTAAGACTAAACTTACTATAATGTTCTGCAGATGTAGCATCGTCTGATTCGCAACCTCATTCCAAAGATGACTTGGAGGGTCAGTGTGTAAGATACTCATTGTGGATATTGACTTATGAATCTTTTTATTGTTTATATTTAGTATTTACTAGTTACATCTATTTTAACAGAACCAGATTAGATCCAGATTTTTTTTTAAAAAAATAACTATTTGAGTCATGGTATTTGTTATCTACAGAGCCAGGTTCCTCAATCCAGCAAATGCATGAAAGTAGTCCAGCATCAGTTAGTAAAAGTCCAAGTGAAGAAGCTGAAAGTAGCACCAGTCAGGACACAGTCACAGACAGCCCAATCTGGCTAGCACAGGGAGAAATGAAGGCAAGAGTGAAGGAGATTTTTTGACAACTGATCCAGGATTATGGCCAGAGAGGATTACAGATCGTGAACGTGAGGTGATCGTTAGAAAGCTAGCCACTGCCAGTGAGACAGACCTGAAAACTATTATGCCCAAGGATTCAGAAGGAAAGAAATTTCCAGAGTATCTCCAGTTTAGTAAGTCAAGTCAAGTCAAGTCAAATTTATTTATATAGCGCTTTTACAATTGGTAATTGTTTCAAAGCAGCTTTACATATTAGAAGCACAGAAAAAAGGGAAGTGGTTAAAAATAAGCTGTACAAACAAGCGTGGTAATATGTAACATATACAAGATGGTGCTACATTAAGCCAATGTCGGCTGACTCCCAGGGGTGGAAAAAACCCCTAGGAGAAAAACCCAGCGTGCTAACACTGGGAAAAATGTCCTAGGAGGGAAAAAACCCCTTGGAAGATATATATAATATATGTAAATGGATATGGAGATCAAAATCTGAATTATACATTTTTATTATAGAGATTAAAAATAGATTATATATAAATATATGTAAGCGGATACGGGGATTAAAAATCTGAATTATAGATGCAGCCAGAACTGGATCTGTAGGCCCATTGTCTCCTGGGCTACGTTGTAGTCAGGTCCAGACACAGGTTCTCCATCTGATCTGGATACGGCCTGGATCCAGCACCCGGCAAACCTCAGGATAAGCAGAGAGACAGATATTAGCGTAGATGCCATTCTTATTCTGATGTACAGGTATATCTAGTGTTATAGGAAATGTTCTCGGTTCCGGCCGACCTAATTATTGCAGCGTAACAATCCTTTAACGGATTTGAAAAATGTTAATGTATTGATAATGTGTTATGTGTATGCAAGAGCAAAGAGATGTTTTTTAGTCTAGATTTAAACTGACAGAGTGTGTCTGCTTCCCGAACAATGCTAGGAAGATTGTTCCAGAGTTTTAGGTGCTAAATAGGAAAAGGATCTGCCGCCTTCAGTTGATTTTGATATTCTGGGTATTATCAACTGGCCTGAATTCTGATCGCAATAAACGTGAAGGACTATAATGCATTAAGAGCTCGCTTAGGTACTGGGGAGCTAAACCATTTAGAGCTTTATAAGTAAGTAGCAAGATTTTAAAATCTATACGATGTTTAATAGGGAGCCAATGTAATGTTGACAGAACTGGGCTAATATGGTCATACTTTCTGGTTCTAGTAAGAACTCTAGCTGCCGCATTTTGGACCAACTGTAGTCTGTTTAAAAGCCGAGCAGAACAACCACCCAGTAGAGCGTTACAATAATCTAGTCTTGAGGTCATGAATGCATGAACCAACTGTTCTGCATTTGTCATTGAGAGCATATGTCGTAATTTAGATATATTTTTAGATGGAAGAAGGCGGTTTTACAGATACTAGAAACATGACATTCAAATGAAAGATTGGTATCAAAGAGCACACCCAGGTTCCTAACTGAGGACGAAGATTTAATGGAGCACCCGTCAAGTGTTAGAGAGTATTCAAGGTTTTTTCGTGAGGAAGTTTTGGTCCAAAGATTAGGATATCAGTTTTTTCTGAATTTAATAATAAGAAATTTCTTGTCATCCATTTTTTAATGTCAGCTATGCATTCTGTTAGTTTTGTGAATTTGTAGGTTTCGTCAGGGCGCGAGGAAATATAGAGCTGAGTATCGTCAGCGTAGCAGTGAAAACTAACACCATGCTTCCTAATTATCTCTCCTAAGGGCAGCATGTACAGAGTGAAAAGCAACGGTCCTAGTACTGAACCTTGTGGTACTCCATATTGAACTTGTGATCGATACGACATCTCTTCATTAACTACTACACTGATAACGGTCAGATAAGTAAGATTTGAACCATGCCAAAGCAATTCCACTAATGCCAATATAGTTTTCAAGTCTTTTTAAAAGAATGGTATGATCGATAGTGTCAAAAGCAGCACTGAGATCTAATAACACTAATAGAGAAATACAGCCACGATCGGATGATAGGAGTAGATCGTCTGTAACTCTAACGAGAGCAGTCTCAGTACTATGGTATGGTCTAAATCCTGACTGGAATCCTCACAGATTCCATTTCTTTCTAAAAAGGAGCACAGTTGTGTTGAAACTGCCTTTTCTAGTATCTTTGACAGAAAAGGTAGATTCGATATTGGCCTGTAATTTACTAAATCTCTCGGATCTAGTTGAGTTTTTTAATAAGAGGTTTAATAATAGCCTGCTTAAAGGTTTTTGGCACGTATCCTAGTGTTAAGGATGAATTTATTATATCAAGAAGTGGACCTACGACCTCTGGAAGCATTTCTTTCAGTAGTTTAGTCAGCATTGGGTCTAGCATACATGTCGTTGATTTTGATGATTTGATAAGTTTAGATAATTCTTCCTCTCCTATAGCGGCGAATGATTCTAGTTTTACCTCAGGGACACTACAGTGCACTGTCTGAAGCGAAACTGTAGACGGTTGCATGTTTTAATTTTCTCTCTAATATTATCAATCTTGCAAGTAAAGAAGTTCAAAGTCATTACTGCTGTGCTCTATGGAAACGTCAGCAGTTGAATCTCTGTTTCTAGTTAATTTAGCCACTGTGTCAAATAAATACCTAGGATTATGTTTGTTTTCTATTAAGAGATTTGAAAAATAAGTAGATCTAGCATTTCTTATAGCCGTTCTGTACTCAATCATTTTTTCTTTCCACGAAAGGCGAAACTTCTAGTTTTGTTTTCTTCCAACTACGTTCAGCTTTTCTAACAGCTCGTTTTAGAGCCCGAGTGTGCTCATCATACCACGGCGTGGATTAGTTTCCTTAATCTTCTTTAGACGTAAAGGAGCGACTGCATCTAATGTGCTGGAGAAGAGAGAGCCAATAGTTTCTGTTGCAGCATCGAGTTTCTTCTAAGTTGTCAGGTATACTAAGGCGACGAAACTGCTCGGGGAGATTATTTATAAAGCAATCTTTAGTGGTAGACGTGATGGTTCTACAATATTTATGGCTGGGTGGTGGTTTTGTAGCCTTGGCTAATTGTATTATACACGAGACTAAATAATGATCTGATATATCATCGCTCTGCTGTAGAATTTCAACAGCATCAATATCAATTCCATGCGACAGTATTAGATCTAGGGTATGATTACGACAATGAGTGGGTCCTGACACGTGTTGTCTAACTCCAATAGAGTTTAAAATGTCTGCAAATGCCAATCCAAATGCGTCTTTATTATTATCTACATGGATATTAAAATCACCAACAACAAGGACTTTATCCGCAGCCAGTACTAACTCTGATAGAAAATCAGCAAATTCTTTGATAAAGTCAGTATGGTGCCCTGGTGGCCTGTATACAGTAGCCAGCACAAATGTCAACTTACATAATGTTACATAAAGCACCATCACTTCAAAGGAATTATATTTGAAATTCTTTTGAATTGTTCTGAATATATTACTATAAATTACAGCAACACCTCCCCCTTTGCCTTTCTGTCGAGGATTGTGTCGATAATCATAACCTTGAGGACTAGATTCATTTAAAGTAGATTCATTGTCTGTGATAATTTCATTTACAATAAGTGCTTTTGAAGAAATAGATCTAATATTCAGTAACCCAAGCTTTATCATTTGTTTATCTGATTTATCTGTGATTTTCATTTTTTGAACATCAATTAAATTTTTACCCTTAAAAGGTTTCGGAAGTTTTTTGTATTTACTAGTTCGAGGTACAGACACAGTCTCTATGTGATAATATCTAGGTGAAAGAGTTTCTATGTGCTGTGAATTATTTGAGTTCTGTGACGTGAGGCGGCTAGCAGACGGTCGGTTTAGCCAGTTTGTCTGCGTCCTGATCTGGGCGTAAGTCAGCAAATGGGCGAGAGAAACAGAAGAGAGACTGGTTGACATACAGTCCAAGCATGGATGCATTATATTTGTATGCCATGCATGCTCTTTTCACAGGATGACCTCAGAAAGACATCAACTAGTGCACTAAACTCTAAAGAAGGGTACAAAACAGCAGATCTAAAATGGCGGAGAATGTACAACAAATTCCCTGACCATGAAGCAAGTAAGGCACACAAAGCATGCTACCTTAAGTGGAAAAATCTGAAGTATTCTTTGATAGAAGCAAAAGGAATAGATAGCAGCTTGCAAAAACAAATACAGATGGAAGTTGAAAGAAACAAAGCAATTCTTGAAAGAATATTAGATGTCACACTTTTTTTGGCATCAAGAAACTTACCATTCAGAGGGACCACAGACAATTTAGGTGATGTTCGCAATGGTAACTTCCTTGGCACATTAGAGCTGTTGGCTCATTATGATCCTCTACTCAGTGACCATTTGCAAAAAGTGTCAGAGAAGAAGTCAGGTGCAAGAATGACACATTACCTTAGCCCAGAATCACAAAATGAATTTATCGAGCTCTGTGGAGATAAGGTCTTGAAAGAAATATTGAAGGAAAGGGAGCACGCAATTTATTATTCTGTGATTTGTGATGCAACTCCTGATATTTCTCATATGGAACATGATGTGATTCTGTTAAGATATGTTGCAAACAAGGAGAACGATCAGTGGGAGATAATTGAGCGTTTTTTTACAGTTCAAAGCTTTCAATGGTAAGACTGGCCGGGATGATATTGAAGACTTTGGAGGAACATTCCATTGATATTTCAGATTGCAGGGGGACAAGGGTTTGACAATGGGGCAAATATGTCCGGCAAAGTAAAAGGGGTTCAGGCTGAAATAAAGAAAATAAACCCTCTTGCCACATATTCACCCTGTGCTTCACACTCTCTGAATCTTGTTGGTGTACAAGCAGCAGAGTCATGTCCTGAGGTTTCCACATTTTTTGGCTGTTTGAACCGCTTATACAATCTCTTTAGTGCAAGTCCCGAGCGGTGGGCAATCCTTAAAAGTCAGACTGGCTGCTCCCTTCATCGCTTATCAGAGACCAGGTGGAGTGCATGCATAGCTGCTGTTAAACCTGTTGCAAACCACTTGCCATCAATTATAGAATCTCTGGACACCATCCTAGCTAAGTGCAGCTTAACCAATGAAGCTAGGTCAGAGGCCAGTGGTCTAAAACAGTACTTCATGTCCTTCAAAGCCATAGTTCTTCTTACTGTATGGAAGAAAATCCTGCAGTCCATTGAAGACAGAAACCTAATTCTGCAATCAGGAAAATTTCAATCGAAGTTGAAATAGACAACATAAGGCACTGAAAGAGGAGATGGAAGTTTTGCGTAACTCATGGGATAATCTTTTTGCAGAAGCTTCCCACATTGCAGAAGCTATGGATGTACCCAAGGGTTTCCAATCAGCCACAAAAGAAGAAGAAAGCAGTTTGCAGATGAGAGTCAGAGTTCAGAGGATGCCAACCAACTAGTGACGGAAGAAATTCGGTTTCGAAACAATGTGTTTTTTGTGGCATTGGATAATATAATCTCTGCGTTGGATATCCGTTTCCAAACCACTGCAAAGATATGTGAAGAGTTTTTGCAATCTTACAGTTAAAAGACTTGACAGAAGATCAGATTCACCCAGCTTGCCACTCATTAGTGAGCAAATATACACAGGATCTTACAGCAGGGTTTGAGAATGAAGTGAGGCATCTCAAATCTGTGTATAATGCCACATTTGTACACTGTCAGTCTCCTCTCGACCTGCTGAATTCAATCTACAGGATGCAGCTCCAGAGCATTTTTGGGGAGGTGTGCGTTGCAGTGCGCATCTTCTGCACTCTACCAGTCTCTGTTTCTGGTGCAGAAAGAGCTTTCAGCAAGTTGAAGCTTGTCAAAAACTATCTCAGGTCTACACAAACTCAAGAGAGGTTTAATAGCCTTGCCCGACTTTCAATTGAAAGCCAGCTAAGCAGACAGCTAGACTTCAAAGACATCTTAAGTGACTTTGCCAACAAAAAGGTCAGACAATGGGATTTTGGTTCATCCTAGGTGAAGTGACGTAAGGTCATGAAAGGTTAAAGATCAATCAAACCGATATACATATAATCATTTGTATAATTTTCATAGTTATTTCAAAGTTCATTTTCTGACTGAAATTTGTTTTAGTGTTTGCTCTCTGTTTGTTTTTATACATGTTAATATTTTGCTTTTGATGTTCAGTAAAAACCTTTATTTACATTTATTTGTTATCTGATTGTTATTTTGTAAGAAACCCTATTAGATTGCATATAGGCCTTCATGCTCATATATTGTACAATATATCATGTAGGCGGAGGGTGGTGGGGGCCCACATCAATATTTTTTCAGGGGGCCCCCAATCCTCTAGCTACAGCCCTGGTTACTACACTCTCAGAAAATAAAGTACATAATTGTACCTTTAGGGGTACAATGGCTTGTCACTGGGGCTGTACCCTTGGCATAGGGTACAAATTTGTACCCTTGTGATTTGTACCTTAAGAGACCAGTTTTGTACCTGTGGTGACAATTTTGTACCTTTATTTAACAGTACAAAAATTGACCCTTCAAAAAGGGTACAAAATTGGCAAAATTTTTCCTTTTTCCCAGTGTGTTTAAGATTTTAATTCAAAATGCCTGATCTGTTGCATGAAAGTACTGTTGTTAAAATAACTTAATAATGAATGAACAACCACTTTCAGTCAGTGATGAGATTAGATTTTATTATTTATGGTGTAAACTCTATCACCAGACTGCTCTTATCTGATGTTTTATTTGTATAAAATTATATGTTTTTGTAAATACAGTTACAAAGTGTTTAACATAACCTTAACACAAAGACCAAGAGCAACTGCCCAACTAAAGGAAGCACTGATCACCATAATGGTAACCAAATATTTTCATATATTGAACATATATCAAACCTCTGTCAATTCTCAAAAAGAACTTAACTGTTAATTATTATAATAATATCAAAATCTGTAGAAATACATTAGGGGTCACCTTCAATCACCTTCAGAGTCAGTCACATGCTCTGTGTAATCAACTTAACATTTGTCTACTTGTTTTAGACTTATCATGCATGCGGTTTTTATTTTAATTAACACTCTCAGAAAATAAAGTACATAATTGTACCTTTAGGGGTACAATGGCTTGTCACTGGGGCTGTACCCTCAAAGGTACATATTTGTACCCTTGTGATTTGTACCTTAAGAGACCAGTTTTGTACCTTTGGTGATAATTTTGTACCTTTATTTAACAAAATTTTTACAAAATTGGCTTTGACAGCGTACAATCGTTGACTATAATGAGATATATATATTTTACACACACACACGCTGAATTAAAATCAGAATTTATTCAACCCTTTTCATTTTCACATTTTACAACATTTCATTTGAAACACATTTTTAAACATTCCATATGAGTCCACCTTGCCGGGTGTTAAAAAGTAACACTGAAGCAGTGTTAAAGTTAATGAGATAATTGATTGATGATTGAGTGATGATTGACAATTAGTGGAGACACCTGATGTTAATAAGCAGAATCACTGAAGAAACAACAAGAGAAAAAGAGAGAGACACAACAACTACAACTGACTTCCAGCCATTAAACATTATTACACTTATTATTAACCAGTTTGATTTGATTTCTGTCATACATCAACAAAAGTTCTTATTGAGAATTAACAGATGTTTAGATGTTAATGTTTTAATGAAAGTTTAGTTTGAAGTCACCATGATGGTGAAAAGCATTTCCTTTAGTTGGGCTCTTGACTCTCTTTATAAACATTAATTTATCTCTGACTGCTCCAACTTTGTGTTTGTAGAGCACATTTGTTATGGCTAGAGAAACTCTGATCTGAGCTGTGTTTCCCAAAATTGCTGTGAGCCAAAGTTGATCTGTTTGTCAGTATTTTGTATTTATTTATCGTCACTGTTCTTGAGAATCAGATGCTGATTCTTGATGTCTGTGTGTGTTTAAACACTGAAGCTTCAGTGCATAATGTATTATTCTTAAAAAAAGAAAAGTCATCCTGCTGTTGGATCTCAAGCTGTAAAATCACAGGACTACAATCATTAATACTAAAGCTACACATCAAGCACACAGTCAGAGATTCAGACACTAAACGACATCAGGCCATCACATGATGATTATATCATCATCAAATTATATTGTGACCAGGGCCTGTTTCAGAAAGGAGGTTAAGTGAAAACTCTGAGTATGTTAACCCTGAAATGAGGGAAACTCTGGGTTTTCTGTTTCAGAATGGGAGGTATGTCAAACCCGAGAAAGCAGGTTAAGTCAAGCCTGTTTCTAAAAGAGAGGTAACTCTTACTCAGAGTCAGTTACCATGTAACTTACTCTGTGAACCTAACCTGGTCGGGAGCAGGTTTTCTTCAGTAAACCCAGAGTTTCCTTCGGTCTCCTCCCCCTTTTTAAAGTGCAAGTGATGTTTAAGTAGTTCACTCATTCATTTACACTGCAAAAATGCTTTTACTGAGTATTTTTCATCCTATTTCAAGTACAAATATCTAAAAATTCTTAAATCAAGATGGATATTCTATATAAGAAAATTATATTAGATATTTAGTCTTCTTTCCTGGGGGATCTAAATTAAGTGCATTTTACTTAAGTAAAGTTATCAATATCTGCCAGAGTGGTAATAAAAATATTCTTAATGCAAACAGAAAGTGTCAGAGTGTCTACTTAGGTGAAAAAAAAGGTGCCGTAAAATACACTTTATTTTAGTACACTTATACACTTCCATAATGTACTTAAAGTGATCTATTTTTGTGCACTTATTTTGTACTTAATATACTAAAAAGCTATACTTCAGTACTTCTTAAGATAATCTTAAGAACATCTAAGTGTACTCAACTGTGCTATTTTGAGACACCATTAATTTGAACTAAAATGTGCTTGTAACATACTATCTCTGTATTAAAAAAATGTATTTAGTTACCACTTGTAGTACACTTGAACCCATCTTTCATACACCTTTAAATGTACATTTGTACACATGTATAATGTATATTTTTGTGGTAGTATACTTTATTTCATTGCACTAAAAATCCATTTAAGTAGTAGTGGTATTTAGTATACTTTTCCAAGTGCAGTGAAGTACTACTGAAGTACAAATATACATTCAATTAGTGTATTTATAGTATAACTTTGACACCTTTATTTAGCACCAAAATAAAGAATGTACTACAAATGTACTTGCTTGTATTTAATTATTTTTTTAATGCACTAAAGTATACTTTTTTTTCACCTGGGTATTACTAAGTGCAAATTTACAGTAGCTCTGCCCACCAATGTCAGACCAGGTTAAAATTAATGCACGGTTGCAGTGGTGTAGGCAGTAGTGTGTTGGGTGCGGAGAATTATCTTGTGATGTGGTTGACTGGTTCGAATCCGCCTATTGCCGAACTCGCTATTCTTCCTTTTCCCATCACATATCACATCAGAAAGGCATTTATTTTTAATAAAAATAAAGAAATTTTTCTAAAAGTGGAAGTAAATTGCCTAACGATATAATATCATTTAATAACGATAAAATCATTTACACTCTTATTATTGCATCCTGCATTCTTTTTTTCTTCTTCTTTTTTTGCATGTGGGATATCATGAAAATAAATATTAGTTCAATAACTTACTATTCTACCAATACCTTTCACCTTTGATATTGATAAGAATTAAACTTGCATTGACTCAGAAGTATGCAGATGTCCTTTTGTGACGTGTTGCCATGGTGAATCATAATATCGGAGCTCCATTGATGATGGCTTTTCACAGTCGTGGTGCACGCTCTTAACTCCGAGTCAACCTAACTCAGAATCGACTAAACTAATTCAATTCAGCTGTTCTGAAACAGAAAACTCAGAGTTTCCCATCTCAGAGTAAGTCAACTCAGAGTTCAAGTTTTAACTCAGAGTTGGTTGAACCTCCTTATTGAAATGGGCCCCAGATCAGAGTTTCTCTGACCATCACAAATGAGCTTTACAAACACAGCCAGAGATAAATTAATAATAAAAGGTAAAGAGTCAAGAGCCCAACTAAAGCAAACGCTGACCTCTTTCATGGTGACTTGAAATGAAACATTCATAAAACATTAATTAACACCTTTTTTCTCTCTTTCCTTCAATGATTCTGCATATTATCATCAGGTGTCTCCACTAATTGTCAATCATCACTCAATCATCAATCAATTATCTCATTAACTTTAACACTGCTTCAGTGTTACTGTTTAACACCTGGCAAGATGCACAGCCTCTGCTAAGCCTTTTTTTTTTTTTTTTTTTTTTTTTTTGTAAAAGTTGTTGTTTAAAGATTTTAATGATATATCAAATGTGTATATTTGAAATATATGAAAAATGTGTTAAAATAGCCATAACACAAAAAATGTGTTATTAATTAACACATCCTTTTTGAGAGTGTGATATTGTACCTTAACCTTTAAAAGAAACGGTACATATATGTACCTTTTAATGCTTGGGAACATATATATACCTTTTTGACCCTCAAAAAGGTACAAACATGTACCTTAAGGTCCAATAATAAGCCCTATGGGGTACGTTAGTGTAGACTGTACCTTGGGGGACAGAAATGGACTCCTACTGTACCCCTATTTCTGACAGTGTAGCATCTGTAAAACCGCATTCTTCCATCTTAAAAATATATCTAAACTACGACATATGCTCTCAATGAAGAATGCAGAACAGTTACTTCATGCGTTCATGTATTCAACAGTGCTTTGATCTGCCTGCATTGACACTATTCTTTAAGAGCTGCTGTGCAGCCACAATTATATACCAGTTATCACTGTAAAGCTGCTTTGACACAATCTGAATTGTAAAAAGCACTATATAAATAAAGTTGACTTGACTTGTGTGTGTGTGTGTGTGTGTGTGTAACGTTTTTGTGACATATCAGAACACAAATTTGTATAATGACATGGGTATGACAGGAGAGGGTGACATGAGAATATTTCCCCATGTCCCCATTTTTCAAAAGGATTATAAATCATACAGAATGAGTTATTGTGAGAAAGTAAAAGTGTGCACAGTTTCCTATGATGGTTAGGTTTAGGGGTAGGGTTGGTGTAGGGCGATAGAAAATATGTTTTGTTCAGTATAAAAACCATTATGACTATGGAATGTCCTCACAAAAACAACGTGTGTGTATGTGTTTTCTGACAGTTTTGGCTCTAAGGTGATGTCAATCAACAGGCATTATATTTAATGATCAAATGAGGGATTTCACTATTCATGAGCAGGAAAATGGACAAAACAACTTAATTAAACCAGGTATGTATATATAAAAACTTGCATGTCTTGAGTTACATAAATTAATTATATATAAGGTACAACATTAGGTACAATTTAAACCACCTATATAAATATAAATGTTCACATGTAAAATACTATTTGTTCTGACAAGGTAAAAGGCCACTTTCATCAATGTGTCCCACAATAATATGGACAAAGACAGCAGAAAAGTCAAAATGGTGGTTGGAGGTTCAGGTGGGACAAATATCCCACATCTGTTGCTCAGGTAACAAAAACACTGAAGAGAGTTGAACAATTAAAGCAGTTCTCAACTTTACATAACATGCCTACAGCACATAATATAAAGCAATATTAATACATTTGAATTAATTATTTATTATTGAATTAATTAGTTATTAAAAGAATGAATACTTGAAAATCATTGTTTGATCTGAACAAGCCAGTGGCTAAGTTCATGTTTTAATAAATAAACAATAGTCTGACAGCAACAGTGTCGGCCCAGATCCAGCCCACATCTTGTCCACCTGTCTACTCCACCTGTACCAGATGTGGGCTGGATCTGGGCCACACTATGTTGCTGTCTAAGTAGGGTTTGTGATTTTTTTTTCTGTGTATTTTACTTTTATCTAAATACCCCTTCCCTTCTCATGTCTCTCTCCTCCCAGGTGATCCTGAATTATCTGTTTTTTGACTATGACCTGCAGAAAGCTGTGAAGAGCCCAGTTCAGATCCCAACACAAATGTAGAAGACTGCTTTGATGTGGTAGGATTCTTACACTTTTACACTCTGAGACATGTTTACAATGTCAGAATAGTTATAACTATTCTAATTTTCTCTCTGTTGTGTTTATAAATGCAGAAAGTAACTGATGGCTTGAAGAAGAAGAATCATACTATATTTCACAATACTGAATTATCAGTGGTCCAGGCAGTTGTACGACAGGGGGACAAACTCTGTGCTGAATCTGACTGCAGAAAAGGTGGCTATCCTGCTGGATACTGAACGCTGATCCTGTGCTCATGTTTCTGTTGTCAAACATGTTTTTGACTAAGCAAAAGTGAAAATTTTCCAGTGATTGCTAATCATGAATAACATACCGTTTCAGCTGTCCTGCATTACAATATCACATAATCCTAAAAATGCTGCATATTTTTATCAGTAGTAATCCAGCTTGCAAAATTTATTTTATTATTATTTTATTTAGCTTGTTATTACTTGCATTTTGAAATCTGCTAAAAAAAAAAAAAAAATCACATATCTTAATATACACAAAATGTTTTGGTGTTTTTTTTTTTTTTTTTTCCTGTTGTGATCTATACTGAATTCTCTCTTGTCTCTGTAAACTTAATTTTTAAGAGTTGCTTCAAATCATGAAAAAAGGATCCTATCAGCTTTACTTGATTAGTGTACTGTTTTGTCAGTATAAAGGGTGAGTAAATGCAGAATTTGATCAACACAATGCAGTATGTTCATTTATTCACACCATAGTTGATATTGCTAATTATGAGACTGCATGGATGGAGACACTTTTACAGCCTATATTGATTTTAATTTTAATGGGCCAGGTATTCTATTAATGGTACAGTGGTTGTGTGTAAATACGAGAACAAGACGAAGATCAGATCACAGATTACTTTTAATCCAACACCAATAGGAAGGTTCACAACTCACATAAAGACGAGATCCGACAAACAAAGAACAGAAACAAGGAGATTATATAAGGGAACTAATGAGGGAGAATGTAATCAGGGAGAACAGAAACAGGTGAGGATGGTTAACTAATCAGGACACACACAATGAGGGCAAATGAACAGAACAAGACATGACAGAAGTAAATGCAAACATAACCAAAAGTTCACGGGTGTAACAACCCTGACTGCCATTTACATTTACAAACTAATACTTATTATATGTTAATAATATGAGCAAAACTTATATCTTTAGTGTTCAATAAAAACATTTTAAATAAAAAGATTTTCACTGCATCAGCAACTACACTGTCAGAAATAGAGGTACAGTGGGAGTCCATTTCTGTCCCCCAAGGTACAGTCTACACTAACGTATCCCATAGGGCTTATTATTGGACCTCAAGGTACATGTTTGTACCTTTTTGAGGGTCAAAAAGGTACATATATGTTCCCAAGCATTAAAAGGTACATATATGTACCGTTTCTTTTAAAGGTTAAGGTACAATATCAAGAGACAGCCTCTGCTAAGCCTTTTTTTTTGTGTGGTAAAAGTTGTTTAAAGATTTTAATGATATATAAAGTTGTTGTTTAAAGATTTTAATGATATATCATTAAAATCTTTAAACGACAACTTTTACAAAAAAAAAAAAAAAAAATGGCTTAGCAGGGGCTGTCCATCTTGCCGGGTGTTAAAAAGTAACACTGAAGCAGTGTTAAAGTTAATGAGATAATTGATTGATGATTGAGTGATGATTGACAATTAGTGGAGACACCTGATGATAATAAGTTATTAACATCAGGCGTCACCACTAAATGTCAATCATCACTCAATCATCAATCAATTATCTCATTAACTTAACACTGCTTCAGTGTTACTTTTTAACACCCAAGATGGACTCATATGGAATGTTTAAAAATGTGTTTAAAATGAAATGTTGTAAAATGTGAAAATGAAAAGGATTGAATAAATTCTGATTTTAATTCAGTGTGTGTAAAATATATATATCTCATTATAGTCAACGATTGTACGTTGTCAAAGCCAATTTTGTACCCTTTTTTAAGGGTCAATTTTTGTACTGTTAAATAAAGGTACAAAATTGTCACCAAAGGTACAAAACTGGTCTCTTAAGGTACAAATCACAAGGGTACAAATTTGTAGCTTTGTACCATTGTACCCCTAAAGGTACAATTATGTACTTTATTTTCTGAGAGTGTAACTGTTAAAATACATTTTGTGGGTGTGTCTTTTTTTCTTACACTTTTAACACTTTCAACCCCACAGGGACATCCTCTAGTGTCCACACTACAGAGTAAAAGTAACATTGACGCTGTTGCAGTGAGATAATTAAGTTAATATTTAAAGGTGCCATTGAATGTTTTTTTTACAAGATGTAATATAAGTCTAAGGTGTCCCCTGAATGTGTTTCAGCTCAAAATACCCCATAGATTTTTTTTTTTTCATTTTTTTTAACTGCCTATTTTGGGGCATAATTAGAAATGCGCCAATTCAGGGCTGCTGGCCCTTTAATTGCTCGTGCTCTCTGCCCATGGAGCTCGCGCTTGCCTTGAACAGTGCATGAACAAAGTTCACACAGCTAATATAACTCTCAAATGGATCTTTACAAAGTGTTCGTCATGCATGCGTCGGATTATGTGAGTATAGTATTTATTTGGATGTTAACATTTGATTCTAAATTAATTTGAGGCTGTGATCTGTGGCTAACGGCTAATGCTACACTGTTGGAGAGATTTATAAAGAATGAAGTTGTGTTTATGCATTATACAGACTGCAAGTGTTTAAAAAATGAAAATAGCGACGGCTCTTGTCTCCATGAATACAGTAATAAACGATGGTAACTTTAACCACATTTAACAGTACATTAGCAACATGCTAACGAAACATTTAGAAAGACAATTTACAAATATCACTAAAAATATCATGATGATATGGATCATATCGGTTATTATTGCTCCATCTGCCATTTTTCGCTATTGTCCTTGCTTGCTTACCTAGTCTGATGATTCACCTGTGCAGATCCAGACGTTAATACTGGCTGCCCTTGTCTAATGCCTTTCATAATGTTGGGATCATGGGCTGGCATATGCAAATATTGGGGGCGTACATATTAATGATCCGACTGTTACGTAACAGTCAGTGTTATGTTGAGATTCGCCTGTTCTTCAGAGGTCTTTTAAACAAATGAGATTTATATAAGAAGGAGGAAACAATGGAGTTTGAGACTCACTGTATGTCATTTCCATGTACTGAACTCTTGTTATTTAACTGTGCCAAGGTAAATTCAATTTTTGAATCTATGGCACCTTTAAGTGATGATTGAGCATTAATGATAAACACCTGATGTTAACAAGCAGACCGACTGAAAAAAGGAACAAGAACGGAATATACAAACAGAAACTACAAATGTCTTCCAGCCATTACGCATTATTACACTTATTACTGACCAGATTAACTTTATTTCTACAGAAGATCTTATTGAGAATTAACAGAAGTGTAGATGTTGATGTTTTGTTGAAAATGTTTAGTTTGATGTCACCATTGAGGAGATCAGCATTTGCTTTAGTTGAGCTCTTTACCCATGACTTTTTACACATCTGTTTTTTTTTTTTTTTTTTTTGTTTTTTTTCTCTGGCTGTTGAAACTATTTTTGTAAATCACATTTGTTATGGCAGAAATAAATGTGGAAAAAAATGTTGAGGTCTGATAGTTATGTGTTGGTGAAGACATAACCATCACAAAGTGTTTTGAGTCACTGAATTCATACTGTGTTTTATCCATTATTACATTATTAATAGGCTAATATTTTACATTATTTCCACTGTGAAACTACAGCATGAGTTCCAACAACAATCAGCTAAAAAGAGTTTATTAACACTATGCACACAAAAAGAAAACAGGTGCAGCATTATTTAGACACACACAGATATCAAAAATCAGCACATCAATCTCAACATTGGTGGCAATAAAGCTGCATAATATATTCATGCTGCAGTGCATGCTGGGAGTTTTGTACTATGCTGGCATCCAGCATGCATTGCAACATTAAACTTTTGGATGTCACCATTGTTGAGATCCATATTCTGCTTGTTGATGTCTCTGCTGTCCAGGTTATGCAGAAGCTCAAAATATTTTATGTATTATAAGACTTATATAAGACTTATATATTCTCCTAAATTAGGGTAAATTCTCAAGAAATATGACATTTCGTTTCACTGTTATGCAGATGACACACAAATTTATGTGCCACTAAAGCGGAAAAATGCCAGTCCTTTAAAACATCTTTTTGACTGTCTCAAAGACATTAAGGATTGGATGGCCTTAAATTTTTTACACTTTAATGAGAGCAAGACTGAAATCATTATATTTGGTCCAAACTGTACTAATAAGACCTCTAACATTGATTTGGGCCCCTTGCTTCCCTATGTCAAATCCACTGTTAAAAATCTGGGGGTAATAATGGATACAGATTTTAAACTTGATAAACAGATAAACTCGGTAGTCAGGTCAAGTTTTTGTCAGTTATGGCTTTTATCTAAAGTTAAACCTTTTTTGTCATTTAATTTTTGAAAGGCTTATACATGTTTATTTCATCACGTTTAGACTATTGTAATGCTCTCTATGTTGGTGTCAGCCAGGCCTCTCTCTCACGCTTGCAGTTAGTGCAAAATGCAGCAGCTCGACTTTTAACACGGACACGTAAACGGGAACATATTTCGCCCATATGTCCTCGCTACATTGGCTTCTGGTTCGTTTTAGGATTGATTTTAAGGTTTTAATGCTTGCTCATAAATCTTTAAATGGCCTAGCACCAACTTACCTTTCTGACCTTATACAATTGCACATCCCATCAAGGTCTCTGAGGTCTGCTGATCAAATGCTGCTGACAGTTCCTAGAGTACGACTAAAGCACAGGGGTGATCGTGCCTTTGCAGTAGCTGCCCCTAAACTCTGGAACTCACTACCTTTGTCTGTGAGGATGGCCCCTAATTTAACTGCTTTTAAAACTAGTCTTAAAACATATTTTTATTCTTTGGCGTTTAATACAGTCTAAGAGCTGTGGGGTTTTTTGTTTGTTTCCTAATTCGTAATGTTTTGTATATTGCCCTTTTTTATTGTTGTTGTTTGTTTTATGTCCTTTTTTATATGTACAACACTTTGGTCAACTACTGTTGTTTTTAAATGTGCTTTAGAAATGAATTAAACTTGAAACTTGAAACTCCTAAATAACCAGTTACTGAAGTGTTGCTGGTTCTTATGCTGTTGAATCACAGATATAGTATAATCAAAGATTAAATACCCATTAAATCAAAGACTAAACTCAGAAAGAGATCAGTGAATTAAACAAATCCAAGATGATTACAGCATCATCACAACAGCCAAAACACCTGATCAACTTCATGATGGCTTTTTCCTGCCATAACAAATGTGTTTTATAAACACTCAGTTTCAGCAGCCAGAGAAACTAATGTTAAAGAGTCAAGAGCCCAACTAAAGCAGACACTGGTCACTACGATGGAGACTACAAACTTTATTATTTTCAATAAAACATCAACATCCAAATCTGTTAATTCTCAACAAGAACTTCTGTACATGTATGAAAGAAATAATGTCAAACTGGTTTGTGAACTGGTTTGACACTCAGTGTGGCTGAAGTCAGTTGTAGTTCTTGTGTTTCTGCTCGTCTCTTCTCTTTTTTCTGTTCTTGTTTCTCTGTCCTTCAGTGATTCTGTTATCAGGTGTTCATCAGTGTCTGAATTCACTCATTCACTCTGTCCAGTGGACTATATTAGTGAACTAATGTAGGGAATAGTGAATGAGGGTATAGGGTGTGATTTAGAGCACAGAGTGTCGACTTTGAGCGATGTTAACTCACAGTATATTCCTGTAGGCTACTTTCTCAAAAATGACAAATATTAACCAGAATGCATTGTCTTCTACAGTATATTACTGTTTTAATGGAAAATGGTATGTTACTGTCAGAATTTGGCCGTTTTTCTACAGCAAGGTCTAACAGTGTAAGCTATGCTAAAAGTGGTACTGTCAGACCTGGAGATCGGGTGAATGGATTTGAAAACGGTAAAACTCAACTGTTTAACTCTAGGGGAGTTGGAAAATGAGCTTATTTTCCAAAAAAGTGGAGTGATCCCTTAACCTGCTCCAGTGGCAGCTGCAGTCTTCCAGAGGCACGTTCCATAAACTCAAACAGCTGTGTATATACGCAGGGGCAGGGTGGCTTTGAGGATTCAGAAGGCTCGCCATCTTCATCCTCATCAGCTATCTCCTGCTCTCTTGTTTGACTTAGAACAAGAAGAGCAATTGCTGCTGAATCTAGACAAGTAAAAATTATTGTCTTGTTTTCAAGAGGGAAAAAACTCCATTTTGACTTATTTTTCTGAAAATGAGTAGTTTTTACTTGTCTAGAAAATGCTTGTTGACTTTAAGGTGCCATTGTCTTTCTAAACGTTTCATTAGCATGTTGCTAATGTACTGTTAAATGTGGTTAAAGTTACCATCGTTTATTACTGTATTCACGGAGACAAGACTGTCGTTATTTTCATTTTTTAAACACTTGCAGTCTGTATAATGCATAAACACAACTTCATTCTTTATAAATCTCTCCAACAGTGTGTAATGTTAGCTTTAGCCACGGAGCACTATCAAACTCATTCAGAATCAAATGTAAACATCCAAATAAATACCATACTTACGCGATTAGACATGCTGCATGACGAACACTTTGTAAAGATCCATTTTGAGGGTTATATTAGCTGTGTAAACTTTGTTTATGCACTGTTTAAGGCAAGTGCGAGCTCGGGGGGCTTTGGAGCACGAGATTTAAAGGGGCCGCGCAGCCTGAATCAGCACATTTATAATGATGCCGCAAAATAGGCAGTTAAAAAAATTAATTTAAAAAAATCTATGGGGTATTTTGAGCTGAAACTTCAGACACACTCAGGGGACATCTTAGACTTATATCTTTTGAAAACACGTTCTTCAGCACCTTTAAGAATCTTTAGATATTTGGACTGGAAACAAGACAAATACTCCCAGAAAAGCATTTTTTTGCAGTGCACCAGCTCTTCCAGGAGTGATTTATGTGTTCCACCAAAGATGATTGGAAGTCAGAGCTGTGGAAGTACCCCCCTAACAGTCTTGCATTACTGTTAAACAGCCATAAATCAAACAAGAAAACAACAAAAATACTAGATTATGGTTAACACAGTCTGAAAGTTGATTATGGACCCCCAGCTCTTCCCGGAGTGTGCTTCAGGTGTTCCTCCACTGCTGCATCAATTTGTCTGTTGATCCACTAAAAGAGTGATGACATCTATAGTAGCTTTTATAAGATAACACTAAATGAAGAATGAAGATAATACAATACACAATACACAATACACAAAGCACACAAACCCATCTTCTTTAATCTAATTTTGACTGTTAAAGTTTTTTTAATTTGACACAATTAAAAATTTTACTACACCTGCTCAAAAGCATTTTTTTAATTCATGATTAATCTTGCATTGCATAATGTGTGCTTATACAAACCACAAGTAAATCACATTCATATATTTAATATGGACAAATTTTTTTGTTTGCAATTTCAAGAAGGCTATATTTACATACAACTAACCTGACAGTTGAGTCGTTCATACAGGTTTTGTAATGAAAACTAGTCTACAATTAAGAAACCCTTAGAAAATAGTAAACATTGAGTTTACTTGTGATTCATTTAAAATACTTAATTTATTATTCCAATATCCAAATATGATACTAAACACCACAGAAAAAAGGGTTTCTATTTGTAGCGTGCTGTCTTTGAATTATAAACAAGACAAACATTCGCTGAATAAAAGGTTAGCCAATACAAACATATTTATAGAAAACAGTTGACAATGAATAGAAAGGACCAATAAGAGCAAACGCATCGAGTATTCAAGAATATCAAGAAGTTATAATGAGGGGTTGTGATAACTAAAGCGTCCGTCATTTACCGAATCTTAAAAAACACGGGTGGATAGTTAAAAATCTTTTCTGACAAAAAAAATAACACAAGCAAGAACAAATTTTAAACCAAACACGGCAATTTTCATTTTACCTCTCTGTGTGCGCGCACGCGTTTGTTTATGAGAGAGGGCTCGCGCAGCATTTACACAGTAAAATCCCCAGTGTTAAATTAACACCCAGAATGTACATATGAGTCCATCTTACTGGGTGTTAAAAATTAACACTGAAGCAGTGTTAAAGTTAATGAGATAATTGATTGATGATTGAGTGGTGATTGACAATTAGTGGAGACACCTGATGTTAATAAGCAGAATCATTGAAGAAACAACAAGAGAAAAAGAGAGAGACACAACAACTACAACTGACTTCCAGCCATTAAACATTATTACACTTATTATTAACCAGTTTGATTTGATTTCTGTCATACATCAACAAAAGTTCTTATTGAGAATTAACAGATGATGATGTTTTAATGAAAGTTTAGTTTGAAGTCACCATGATGGTGAAAAGCATTTCCTTTAGTTGGGCTCTTGACTCTATTTATTTAATTAATTTATCTCTGGTTGCTCCAACTTTGTGTTTGTAGAGCACATTTGTTATGGCCAGAGAAACTATGCTCTGACCTGTGTTTCCCAAAAGTGCTGTGAGCCGAAGATGATCAATTTAGGTTTACAATGCTTTGGGAAGCACAGTCATAATGGTTGTGTTTTCTCATTGTGAAATGGCCAGATTCATTGGTGACATCCAGTATTAACTGGTGATATAGACGTTATATTATTTCTTTATAGTAAATCTCTGTTACCGCTTGAGATCCAGCAGAGCTTTTATAATCTTAAAGGTTTTTTTTTAAACACACACACAGACATCAAGAATCAGCATATGACCCTCAACAATGGTGACAATCAAACAAAGTGCTTCATGTTGCAGTGCATGATGGGAGCCACCAATCAAAACTCATCCATGGCTCCCATCATGCATTGCTGCATGAATAAATTATGCAGCTGAATTGTCCTGTAATTTTCGTAGATTGTTCATTTTTGCTTTTATTTTTCTGTTGTTTTGTTGTGACAGTAGCTTGTTTTGTGATGTTCAGAGTTGATCTGTTTGTCAGTATTTTGTATTTATTTATCGTCACCGTTCTTGAGAATCAGATGCTGATTCTTGATGTCTGTGTGTGTTTAAACACTGAAGCTTTAGTGCATAATGTATTATTCATAAAAAAAAAAGTCATACTGCTGTTGGATCTCAAGCTGTAAAATCACAGGACTACAATCATTAATACTAAAGCTACACATCAAGCACACAGTCAGAGATTTAGACTCTAAACAATATCAGCATCACATGATGATTATATCATCATCAAATATATTGTGACCAGATCCTATTTTCTCTGACCATAACAAATGTGCTTTATAAACACAAAGTTGGAACAGCCAGATAAAAATTAATAACAAAAGGTAAAGAGTCAAGAGCCCAACTAAAGCAAACGCTGACCTCTTTCATGGTGACTTGAAATTAAACATTCCATAAAACTTTAATTAAAACCTTTTTTCTCTCTTTCCTTCAGTGATTCTGCTTATTATCATCAGGTGTCACCACTAATTGTCAATCATCACTCAAATCATCAATCAATTATCTCATTAACTTTAACACTGCTTCAGTGTTACTTTTTAACACCCGGCAAGATGGACTCATATGTACACTTTGGGTGTTAATTTAACACTGGGGATTTTACTGTGTAGACAACGGTCATGTTAAATGCATAAGTAACTAATGTGCTAGTTTTCATACAAAATAAGTAGGCTATGTAACAATTAGTTACTTTAGTTAGTATTAACACAATAACGCAACACATGTAGGCTATATATGTTTCTCAACACTGAGAATAAATAAATAAACACCTGTTTCTCCAGACTCGCGCTTGTCAGTCAGTCACACATCACAACATTTTCATAATCAGCGATTTCAATTTTATTTAGATTTGTTGTTCAACATTACTTGTACATTTTATACTCGTTTATCTTAAGGTGTCAGAAGTACCATGACTGCTGTATTGTCCTCGCTTGAGAATTCAGTCACAGACGGCGGGAGTGGAAGGAGGGATCGAGCGGGATTTTGTATTGCTGTCGATTTGCAGTCTCTTTTTATTGATAGGCTGTACGCATTTGTCAATCATCCCCTCTTGCTATTTAGGGAAATTAACCCAGCGCTCAGATTGGTCGAACTCTTTTGCTGGATTTGAGTACTAGGCGTGCACAGAGGAGTCACCGGGTTTTTGCGTAGTATAGAATGACAAATCGTACCAGCGTACTTTGAGGTCAAAATGCGTACCTGGTACGCAAAATGCGTACATGTTGGCAGGTCTGAGTTCACAAAATCGAAGACGCGCAATATCACGAAGATGGAAAAAATAGTTTTTAATGACAGAAGAAATATGAGAGGCAAAATAGAGGTGAATCAAATAAGACACCAAGATTATGGACAGGTGAAGAAGGCTTAACATGAACCCCATCAATTTCAAAGGACAGGTCCATCCTTTTGACTGAGGTAGCAGAGCCAATCTTCAATATTTCAGTTTTGTTATTATTTAGTTAAAGAAAATTCAAGGACATCCAATGCTTGATATCCCTGATGCATGCAGTAAGTGAGTCAGGCAAGGATAGCTTATCAGAGATGGTGCTCTTAGGGTGAATCGCTCTTAAATGTCCTGTCTCTCCCACGCAATCATGGTGCTCTGAGGTGGAAATGTATCTCTGGTTCCTCACAGGAGGATGTTAAATCTGACACAGAAACACTGAAGATTCAGGATAAACCCCAAATCCAGCATATATGGGTCCAGTGAATGTGGTGTTGAATGTGTGTAAGTGTGTGAGTGTGTGTGTGTCAGAGACGCTGTAGAAGGACAGAGTGCCGGCCGACACGTCCACATACACTCCTACTCTATTAGAGCGGGCTGAAGGGCCAGATACATCAATGCTCTTATTATTGTACCAGACAGTGTAGTACATATCAGAACAGTACATACTCCAGGACTTTTCATTGAGTCCAAACCAACAATCAGTCCCACTTTTCCTGCTGATACCTTTATATGCCACTGCTACATGACCGGATCCACTCCATTTAACCTCCCAGTAACAGCGTCCAGTCAGACTATCTTTACACAGAATCATCTCCTGGATCGCAAATCTCTCAGGACGATCAGGATACAAAATGATGCTCTCTCACACATGTTATTTTTCTGTTGTCCTCAGACAAGATGAGTTGAGTGTGTGCTGTGTTTGGATCCAGTGTGAGATCACAGGCATCTGAACACAAGAAGAGAGAGAGGAGAACATCTGTGACATTGTTAAATATTCACAGGTGTGTGTGTGTACCTGGTAAACCCTAAATTATGAGGACCAAATGTTTCCACAAGAATAGTAATACCTGTAATTTTTGACCTTGTGGAGACATTTTTTTTTTTTTTTTGATATATCATGCCAATTAATTAAATTATCATGGCACAAGCACAACTGGCTTTTAAAATGAATGGGAGATGAGTCTCTGGTTGGTTTATTGCACATTTTGCCCAAAACATACCCATGACTCATTAAGAGAATTTAATACCTCAAAGATGACTTTTTTTTGTATGCAAAACCCGGAAGCGAGTTAGCATTTTAGGACTTCCGGTTCCATCGCCCTAAAGTATATGTTTTTTTTTTTTTCTTTTTAATGGGTTTTTGCTAAATTGCCTGAAATAAAGTATTTGGTTAACCCTCTGGGGTCTGAGGATTTTTGACAAAAGTGACATTATACTGTATTCAGCATAAACTAGGCTACAATAATATGTGAGGAACATGTATGTACATGTTTGTGTTTTTGAAGGAATAACGTTTATGCGTGGTTATTGAAAAAACAAAAAACTTAAGTTACTAAAATAAGGCCAAAAAAAAATAAAAATCTGTGTTCACACAACTTCTGGGTATTGGAGGTTGTAGAACAGAGTTTTTGCTTCAAAATAATGTAAAAAAATATCCTGCCTACTCATTCTTATAAAACAATATATTGATTTAAATTTTGTAAGACACTTTTTGTCAAGAAACACAGTATGCGTGGAGGCGTGAATCATCATGAATAATGCTATGATTCACACCTGAGAAGACAAAAGAATCACATAAAGACCTCTAATGATAATAATGAGCTCTTTCAGTCAGGTAGGCTATGTGAAAAAAACCCCTCTGTGATCATGATGATAACAGGATTAATGTCCACTCTTGACAAAAACAAAAAAAAAACATGATGATTTTTGTGATCTCATGCACGTATTATTGCACATCATGTGAAGAAAATTTTGTATAGGCCTATGTTAAATTACAGTACCAGTCAAAAGATTGGACGCATTACTAATGTTTTTAAAAGACGTCTCAAGTCTCTAACCAAATAATGGTTTTCTATTTCTGTGATGCAAAGCATCGGAACATCCCTACCTCTATGGCATTTCATATAGGCTAATACATTTGTTATATTATATAGCCTAAATGTTAATGTACAGTTGACAAACTGTACATCATTAAAAATATCTAAGACTCAAACTTCACATTTTGACTCTTAAAATCTTATATTGACCGTAATTTCTTAATATGCACATTTGGAGAAATATTGATGGATTCTCTTATGTTTATGTCAATTTTCTATACAGAGGGAGTTATATTTATTCAATATTTATTGTCATCACTATGAGCGCTGGATACTGTGTTTTCAATTCATACTTGCAGCCGGAGGGCGCTCTGTGCACCTTTAGTCCACAAATGCCTCCTAAAGAAGAACAGGCCATGTGATATTCCAGGAACTAACAAAGGGCTTCCAGAGATCACCAACCATGGTTTTAACATACAGATAAACACTTTTCAAGACAAAAAAATACACGATTGAGACGATGTATACATGTATTTCCTCAGAATTTGCGTCTGAATAGCGCTGGCTCCGTGGGCGTGGCCGCATTAGCGGACAATGAGCTGAATCACGGGAGCCTGACATGTGTCTCTTTTCATACAGATTACATAAACAGAGATTTTTTGTTTTCAATCTGACTTACACAATTTAAAACCTGACATTTCAACATTTCTTTAGACATGTCTTTAGACAATTTCTTTTGTGATTAGTATTCACTAAGTTACAGTTTATTTTCTGAGAACTATCAGATTGGACTTCCTTCAGAGGGAGACGACAGATCACGCATCATGTTGGTTTTCTTTATTTTGCAAAAAGCGCAACATTTTGTTTTTACGCTGAGTGTACACAAATAAAAGAAGATAATTCCACAGATTAAAATGGTGTATAACTCTTAATTGTATGTGCAACACTGAGGGAGTATTTTGTGTCTCTTTCACACTGGTAAGAAAAAAAACGAGGTGGTATTGCCGGCGATACCTCCGACTCCAGAGTGTTAACAAAGCCTCTAAATATATTTTCACGTTTTGATCTATGACATAAAACACACCAGTTATAACCCGCTTGTGATTTTGTAAACTTTTATTGTGTCTTAAAAACGGCGGTTGCTAACAAGTTGCTAAAAGGGACTACTTCCTTTGGTGGGACTTTAGATGTCATCATGACAAACAGGACATCACAGTCACTAGCCCAAGTTTCAGTCTCATGTTCTTAGAAGTTTCACCTGTCAGTTAATATAAATATACTGTATATTTAGTATTATCAAATTGTAGTTTTTAACATATTGTAGTTAAATGGTATGCAATCAAACATAATACAGTGAAAGATAATCTTTAAAGTTTATTTAGAGCACAATGATCAAGCATAAAAAATTTTAAACACAAAGAAAATAATATTAAGGTTTATAAATATATTATATAAACAAAATAATAAACAAAAAATAAAAATAAAACAATATTAACAAAATATAAAAATATCTCAGAGATGCGCGCATAAACTAAATAATTTTCAAACAATTTTGAACAAAATGAACGGACAGAATTTCTCAAATCAATTCGCAAATCATAATCAGCGAGCATGTTTTTAAATGAAGTTGTTTTTTAAATAAAGTTTGAGGAAGCTTGGTGGTGGTGACGTTGATCCACGACCATGGTGTGCTGTAGTCTGTTTATAGCCTACTGTTAGCTTTTTATATCTGATGCGTTCATTTATACATTTTGAAGCCTAAATAATGTGTTAACTTGTAAAGATAGACAAAACGTTTAAGTGTCATAAACCTTTGTTAAACACAGAGCTTATTTTTTGCGATTTTCCTAAAGTCTATTGGAAAGTTTTATGTGTGTGTGTGTGTGTGTGGAGAGAGTAAGAGAGAGAGAGCAAGAGACAGCGTGTGTGTCTGTGTGTGTGTGTGGACTTACATTTTTGCAGTCCTGGTCTGATCCTGAAATCTCCTCCATGGTCCAAACTATACAGACACAAAAAAAAAAAAAAACACACACACACACACACACACATTTATAAAAAGGCATTCTAAACATCAGACCAATCAGGTTAATCTTCAAAACAAATGTAGATATTTTTCATGAAGCCTGACAGATTTCTTTCTCTGCATTGACAGTCCATGCAACCAAACATTTAAAGATCCAAAAAGGTCAAAAGCATCAAAAACGTAATTCAACCAATTTAATCCAAGTCTTCTGAAAAGACACAACCACTTTATGATGAACAAATTTATTTTAGGAAACTTTTATTCAAATTTAATTTTCTAATCAATGCACACACATAGAGTGCATAAAATATAGTAAACACAAATGATTAAAGTTGTTTGCATTATGCACTAGAACAAACCTCAATGGTACAATGCATATAGAGTACTTTTACAATGCCTTTATAATACCTAATTTTATCATCAGATGCTTGGCAATTTATTCTTTGATGAAAAACATACTAGTCCTTAGGAACAAAAAAATTAGGAACAAAATTAGGAACAACATGCCCCTAAGAGTTTCAACTATTAGCCTTAAGATTTTTTTTTATTATTTATTTATTTATTTATTTTGTGAATATGGCTCATCGTTTTGCTTCTGTCACATGAACCACAAAACATTGCAATCAAATATTGCAAACAAAAGACCACAAAAAGTGTTAAATAAGTACTGAAAATTGTGAAACCATTTAACCCTTTAATTTGTACTGATTTGTTTTTTCTTGAAGCTAATTGTATTAAAGTAACAGTCCTCTAGTTTTACACCCTCAAAATGTGACTGTTTAATGTTTTTCTCACGAGAGATTAGTGGATTCTGTTATTTTAGGTCAAATAAAGCCAGTTAAAAAGTACCATGACAATATTTCACTAACAATTTCTTAACAAAAGATCACTCTTAAGTGACCTAAATTACATACAAACATAAGATTCATAACTGCTAAACATACTTGAGAATCTGCAGGGAGCAGTCCTTCCGTTTGTCACTAAGCAGCTTGACTCCTGAATCTCCTGGGTGATTGTAGCTCAGATCCAGCTCTCTCAGGTGTGAGGGGTTTGAACTCAGAGAGCTGAAGACACATAACCACAGCCTTCCTCTGTCACCATACAGCCTGACAACCTACAGAGGCACCCACAGTCAGATTATCTACAGTCACACATCAACATTATGAGTGGCTGACTGTAAATGATCCCTTATATATTCTTAAATACCTCAGTATCTCCAGCTGACATTTTGGACTCTTCACTCCATCAGAAATAATTTTCACTCCTGAATTCTGCAGGTCATTGTTACTCAGGTCCAGCTCTCTCAGGACACAGTCTGAGGATTGTAGAGCTGATGACACAATTTTACAATCCAGGGCAGTGAGATTACAGCCAGCAAGACTAAAATAGAGTAAAACAAATGAAAACAAAATTTGTAACCTTAGTCTTCAACTGTATTCTCATATATCAAATTTTGTGTAAAGGACATTTAAATGAAATGTTACATTAAGACGTGATTTAAAACTCACAGAGCTTTTGTGCAGTTGATCACAGCTGGTATCAGTCTTCTTTTCCCCTCATCTGATGTGTTGTATTTCTTGAGGTCCAGCTCATCCAGCACCTCCTCTGACATCTGAAGCATGTAGGCGATTGCTGAGCAGTGAGCAGGAGAGAGTTTCTTCTCTGAGCGTTTGTCTGATTTCACAAACTCCTGAATCTCTCTGGACACAGTCTGATCTTTCACTTCCAGCAGACAGAGGAACAGATTGATGGATCTTTCAGCGGAGAGATCTCCATCTTTGATCTTCTCTTTAATGTACTGTGTGGTTCTCCTGATGCTCTCTGAGCTGTTTTCTGTGTGTGTCAGTAGATCCTGTAAGAGTCTCTGATTGGACTCCAGTGAGATGCCAAGCAGGAACCGCAGGAAAAGATCCAGGTGTCCATTTTCACTCTCAAGAGCTTTATCTATTGCATCTCTATGCAGATTATGCATAACATGACAAAACTGCAGTGTGTCAATATTTTTGATAACATAATGATGAAACACATAGAGAGCAGCAAGAAACTCCTGAATGCTCAGGTGAATGAAGCTGTACTTTCCTCTGATGAATCACAGATTCCTCCTCAGTGCAAATCAGCACTGAGGCCAGTGACATCTATGCCGCTCTCTCTCAGGTCCTCCTCATATAACATCACATTGCCCTTCATCAGCTGTTTGAAAGCCACTTCAGCAAGTTTCACAATCACTTCTCTGTTGGACTGCAGGAGTTTCTTCGAATCTCTCTCTTCATACTTCTGATTCCTCATGTTGATCTGAATCAGCAGGAAGTGGATGTACATTTCAGTCAGAGTTTGAGGGACTTCTGCACTCAGATCTTCTTCCAGAAGCTTCTGCAGCACAGTGGATGAGATCCAGCAGAAGACGGGTATGTGGCACATGATGTGGAGGCTTCTTGCTCTTCTGATGTGTGAGATGATTCTGCTGGCTTGATGCTCATCACTGATTCTCTTCCTGAAATATTCCTCCTTCTGAGGCTCAGTGAATCCCTGAATCTCTGTCAGACGATTGATGTATTTGGAGGGGATCTGATTTGCTGCTGCTGGTCTGGAGGTGATCCAGATGAGAGCAGAAGAAAGCAGCTCTCCTTTCATGAAGTTTGACATCAACACACCCACTGATGAAGTCTCAGTCACATCAGAAACTTTCTGAGCATCTGAAAACAGTGTGATTCTGCTTTCATCCAGACCATCAAAGATGAACACAACTTTACAATCCTCATAAATCTTTGAGTCCACATTCTGAAGTTCAGGATGAAAGTCCAGCAGAAGTCTGTGAAGACTGTACTGATGATCTCGGATCAAGTTCAGCTCTCGAAATGGAAGCACAAACATGAAATCTACATCCTGATTGGCTTTTCCATCGGCCCAGTCCAGAATGAATTTCTGCACAGAGACGGTTTTTCCGATTCCAGCGATGCCTTTAGTAAGAACAGTCTTGATTTGGTCTTTCCGCTTACATCCTGGTTCAGGTGAGGCTTTAAAGATGTCATTGCAGTCGATTGGAGTATCTTGTGAGTGTTGTGTTCTGGCTGATTTCTCCATCTGTAAAACCTCATGTTCTTCATTCACTCCTTCTCTCTCTCCTCTATGATGTAGAGCTGTGTGTAGATCCTGTTCAGGAGGGTTTCATTCTCTTGGAATTTGTTTCCCTCAAAAATCTCTCATACTTGTTCTTCATACTGGTTTTATGCTGGTCTTTGACTCTCTGTCAGGTCTTCATGTCCAATAAAAGAGCAGCAAAAATGACAATGGCAGTGATTATTATGACCATCAGAAATATCAGGGATATATTAAATGGTATTACATTGAGTTTCTTAAATCATTTTAACTCTTTCCCTGACCATTTTTTCACAAAAATGTAATGGCCCCCAGAATATTTTGTTTAATGAAAATCTGAATTTGCAATATACCAAAAGAAAGAACAGAACCTCTGCTTTAAAAAAACAAAACAAAACAAAAAAAACATCTAGTTTTAATGCATTTTTTTTTTATCAACACTTGAATGTTGTTTCATAAAAATAAAAATAAAAAACATTTTAAGCAAAAAGCTAATAAAATTGTGTTTTTGTCAAAGACTAAGTTTGGATTGAATTTGGTACAATGATCAAAACACAGAAGGAGTAGCTCAATTCTATCAACATCCCCAATGCTTTCACAGACCTGTTGCACAATTTAAAATTGTGTTTATTGTAAATGATTGCATTATTTTTCGTATGCATCTGTTTACATATGAGATCGCTCGTTTCTGCATCTTATTTGTCTATGTTTTGATTTGGAGATACTGTATTAATTTAGAAAATGTGTGATAGCGCTCCATAGAATTACAGTGAAAACATAAAAAACGGTAAAACCTTGTCAGTGGTGGGGAAGCGTTTTCACATAAAAGACGAGATAACTCATTATCTGACATGCACTACAGTACATTAGCAAACAACTGTTTATACTAACTGAGGTTCAGAGGTTTCTGGTCCATCACTGAATGTAACAGGTTGCTTCATGGATCTGTTACTCTTCAGAGACACACCGCTGGGTTCTGGAGACTCTGATCTCTGTCTCACTCTTCTGCTCATACTAACAACACACAGACACAGACACACACACACACACAAAAAAACAAACAAAAAAAATAGAGAACTAGCTATATTATAACTTGAATTCACCAAACATTTACACTTATTTATAATTTAGCAGATGTTTTTCATACAAAACCATTTACAAATAAGGAATATGATAAACACTTCATCTAGTGGAGACAGTAACATAAGAATTGTTGCAATACAAAGTTCCAAAAACTGACATGCTAGAAAAGAGATGAAGGTTAGAAAAATGTGAAAGAATAGAAAAAAACATTTTTGTTTTTAAATTATACATTACTAGAAAGAGAGAGATTGTTGTTTAACAGGATTTAGCCAAGTGCTCACAGAGAAGTCTTTAGACATTTCTTGAAAACTGCAAGCAACTCATCCATTTGTGAATGCTGGGAAGAACATTCCACCAGTGAGGAGCAATGATAGTGAAAGATCAGGAAAGTGATTTTGTGCTTCTCTGTGATGGTAACACCACTCACACACTGAACTGTAAATCACTTTGTATAAAAGCATCTGTCAGTGCTAAAATGGCCAGTGTCTAACCTGGGGTCAGAGGTCACTGTCGCATGGCTGAATTCAGGGGATCTTTCTTCTGGATTGATCACTCCTCTTAGACACACAGCTTGATCCAGGAGATGGAGAACTCATTTCAGAGGCAGTGTCCTCAACTTCTCTCATTTGGGAGACTCATTTCAGTGTTCTCCTACTCTAATTTGCCAAAAAAGAGCATGGAGAAACTGATTTCAGACCTTTTATGTGGAAACACAGTGTTAAATTCTGTAGTACAATTATACAATATACAACAAAGTATAAAGCTACAATGTTAGTACAGTCTTAATCTGGATGACAATGCAATCTAATTACCTTTTATATAGTTACCACTGTATAAAGTGTCTATATAATCTACTATATGTAAATTTATCCACATAGCATAGTACTACTAATGTTATATACATGTAAGAGTGATGAAAAAACATGCATGAATGAGAAAATAAAGAGTGGGATGTGACTGACACACATTCTTCTGAAGAAACCTTTGTTTCTGTAGTAGAAAAATTGTTCTTTAGTTTGGGGATCTTTAGGGTTCCTTGTCCACTTTCTTGATTTTGGCTTTTATAAACAAATTTTTTTACTTCAAGGGATAGTACACCCAAAAATGCCCATTGACTTCCATAGTATAGTGAAAAATATTATGGAAGTCAATGGGGGACCAGCAACTGCTTATTACATAATTTTCATTTTTGGGTAAACTATACCTTTAAAGGTAGAGGAGGCAATTTACTTGTTGTTATAGTGGTTGAAACTCTCTTCACATCCTGATGGCAATTTAATAATATAAGCAGTCTAAATATTAATAAATGTACATATATCTTCTGTGGAAGTCTCAAGACCAAAAAAATGGTCACCCAATCATTGCATTCAGTCCGAATGCAATTATAGAATTTCCTACCTGCCTGTCAGTAACACATTACAATAATGTTTATTAATTAACATGAAATGAACTGCACTGCTACAACATTTATTAATTTGTGTTGTTGTTAAATTCAATATTTACTAATACCAGTGTTTCCCACACATTGATTTATTTACCACAGATAGCCATTCATTTATGATCCGATGCTTCCTGAAGCAGTGTTTTGAAATCGGCTATCACAAAATAAGTCGTTATTTTGTTTTTTTGGCGCACCAAAATATTCTCGTTGCTTTAGAATATTAATATTAAACCACTGTACTCACATGAACTGATTTAAATATGTTTTAGTACATTAATGGATCTTGAGAGAGGAATGTCATTGCTCCCTATGAAGGCCTCACGGAGCCATCGGATTTCAACCAAAATATCTTAATTTGTTTTTTCCGAAGATGAATTAAGGTCTTACGGGTGTGGAACGGCATGAGGGTGAGTAATAAATGACAGAATTTTCATTTTTGGGTGAACTAACCCTTTAACTCTGAGCATCACACAAAAAAAAGTTTTTTGTTGTCACAATTGTTGAGGTTCATACGCTGATTCATGAGGTCTGTAATTCATGACATTTAAAAGACACTGCTAAAAACTCTGTATAATGAATTTTAAAATCAAAACATTTGACTATCATAACAACAGAGACAAATAATGCCAAACTAACAGTTAACACTCTGAGTTTAGACTTAGACTTAGACTTAGTATCAATGAATAAGGACACTCCAGGATGATTGAATCACCAATTAAAACAAACACATTTATCTGATCAGAATTTCTCTCACAATTTTTGCTGTAACAAGCAAGTTTTAGAAACACGGTTAAACCAGCAAAAAAAAAAAAAAAAAAAAAAAATCTGAAAAAGTCAAGAATTAAGAGCCCATCAAAGCAAATGCTCACCTCAACAGCGACTTCAAACTTTATAATTTTCAATTAAACATCAACATCTAAACCTCTGTTAATTCTCATTAAGAAGTTTTGTATGGAAGAAATAAAGTAATACTGGTTTCAAATAAATGTGATTGCTGAGATCTAGAGCAGTGCTTCTCTAACCTGTCCTGGAGGAGCACCAGCCATGAACATCTTGTACGTCTCTCTATATCTGACACATCCAGTCTCTACTAATGAGATCATGAGTTATATCAGATGTGATAGTTAAAAATTAGATAATGAATATTAAAGGAATATAAATTATGATATTTTTCTTTGTCTCAGAAAAAAAGATGCTGCAAAGAAAATTAGCAGAATAAGAACCAAATCTTTGTATAGAAATTATGATATTTTTGTCTAAAATCTTATAGGAATGGTTCCAAAATATGATAGGAATTCTGTACAGTTTTCTTTCTGGAATCCTTTATGACTTCTTGAAAAGAGCATGGTGTCAAGGAAGTCACCTGGTAATGTTCCCAGAATGTTTAGAGATGGTCACGATGTGGAGTTCTTTTAAGGTTTGGGGAAGTCATTTGGTGGACCTTCAGGGAACATTCAGGATGTTCTGGGAATGTTTAGGGGACTATTACTATAGGACATTCTGTTAACTTCCCAAATGTCTCTTTGTAACATGTGACCATAAAATGACCAAAATTGAATGTCCCCTTAAAGTATTATAAGGAAACTTGAACTGCAGCACTTTCATTTCCAAAAGAGGACGTTTTAGAAACAAAGGTTCAGAATGTTCAGAACTTTTAGGGAACTTTGCGCAAAGTGACAAGAATGTCCCCTTCTACGTGGGTTAGACCTCAATTGTGTATTTCCACTTAGACAGACACTGTCACATGCCTAAACCACACCATCTGCAAAGAGGAACTGACACTCAGTCACAATAAAATACACACACAAAATGTTTGTGCAGATATTTATTTATATATATATATATATTATTTTCAATATTCAATTATGAGTATGTATTACCTTTTTATGTAAAATCCTACAAATAAATTAGGTAGACTGAGTTGTGAAAAAAAAAAGTATAATATAAAAATGTTCTTTGTAGCATAATACAAAAGTTAGTGTTAATCCACTCTAAATTCATGAAGACGTTGCCTTTGGGGTTACAATGAACTGTAATCTGGAACCATTCAGAACTATTTTTCAACATTAAGAAAGCTCAAGCTAAAGTTCAGTGCAATTCAAGTTAAACTCAATACAGTTTAACTTGATGTCACAGGATCTAGAAATATTTGTATATAAAACAATTGCACATTATGTTTTTCCTAATTATTTTTATAATGTTATATATAACAAAGATCTGATGAAATCTGAGATCTGAGTAAATATCCAAGTTTCACTTTAGTTGTTTAGTTTTTTTGTTTGTTTTGTTTGTAATTTTGATCAGAGCTGTTAACTGTCAAAATATAATAATCAATGTTTGAATTCCCAATTTTTATATGACTATGTTTACACAAAGAAAAAGTTTTGAACTTACCAAAGAATATGCAGCTATTTAAATATCCAGTATTAACATGTGTAAAGCCTCAGAACATAATCACTTCTCTGTCTTCTTCTTTCACTTTTGTTTCTAGGGTGGAATCTAAACACAGAAGGACACTGCAGGAAGGGGATGCAACATAAATGGCCATTCCAGATAATGAGAAAAAAAAAAAAAAAAACATTGTTTATCTGTCCCTTGATCAAGTGTTTTCCAGACATTCACATTATAAGGCAAAAAATTGCTCCAACCACAGAGCCATGTGTAACAGTCATAGCATTCTTGGATGCTGGGGTGAAATGTCTGGTGCCTGGATACAGGACCTAAATGAAACCAGGAGAAAGCCACAGGGAAGTTGATGCAGTGCTGATATCTAGAGGGACTGGCACTTGAAAGCAAGACCGAGATGAATTCATGTTAATATAAAATTATGTTTTATCCTTAGACAAACACAAAAGTGACTCACTGTAGGTGACAATCATCAACATCATCTTCTAAACTGAATTTCATAGTGGTTACATGATCAGACCCAAACAGCTTGGACATCTCTAGGCAGTTGCTATGTTATTACTAAGGCATTCTGAGTTGAAGTTCTGACACCTTACTAGACAGGTGGTGGCTTGTCTGAACAGAGTCACCTTTCAAATCTCTGAAAATTTGAACTAATATATATATATATATATATATATATATAGTTCAAATTTTCAGAATGTGTCATTCTTAAAAATGTCATTTTTAACCCCTACAGCTCTGCAGCATTTTTTTTTTTTTTTTTTAGAGGATTAGGCATATCTGAATTTAAAAGAGCACCCTAGCCACATACATTGCAGTAAATTAATTAAAATGGTCTCATTTTACAGAAAACCCTCTATATTTTAACACAGTAGTGGAATATTGTATATATTATATTGTATTTATTCATAATTTTATGATAAACACAGATAAAAAGTCAAATTTTTATATAATTTTTTATTATTATTTTTATTAAAAATGTGTAATTTAGGATAGGTTTAGTCTACGAACCTGCAGAAAGTTTACTTTTATTCCACTAGGTGGCAGTAAACAGGGGAAAAAAGAATCTTCTTGATATCTCTTTCTAAACAAAAGTTATTGAGATTTTACTGAAAGGCGGTATTGGTACCTCGAAGCGTTCCTTTACTGTCTCTATTTTTGAATTCTGAAAGAATTGGACATACCCGAATTAAAAAGAGTGCCTTACCCACATAAATTGGAGTACAATGATAAGAATGGTCTCATTTTACAGAACACCCTCTATATTTTAAAACAGTAGTGGAATATTACTTAAATCTTTTAGTATGTATTCACAATTTTATGATAAACACAAATAAAAAGTCAGATTTTTATTAATTTTTCAATTACGTTTAAATTTGAGAGTCTGTAGTGTAAGATCTGTTTGGTCTATGAACCTGCAGAAAGTTTCTTTTCATTACACTAGTTAACAGTAAACAGGGGAAAAAAGAATCTACTTGATATCTTCTTCTAAACAAAAGTTATAAAGATTTTACCGAAAGGAGGTAGTGTCACAAGCATACCTTACCGTCTCCATTTTTGATTTCTGAAAGAATGGGACATACCTGAATCAAAAAGAGCGCCTTACCCATAAAAATTGAAGTAAAAGGATAAAAATAGTTTCATTTTACAGAACACCCTCTAAATTTTAACACAGTAGTGGAATATTGCATATATTTTATTGTATCTATTCACAATTTTATGATAAATACAAATAAAAAAATCTGATTTTTATTTATTTTTCAATAAAGTTTTTATTTGAGAGTCTGTAATTCAGGATCTGTTTCGTCTATAAACCTGCAGAAAGTTTCTTTTGATTCCACTAGGTGGCAGAAAATAGGGGAAAAAATAATCTTCTTGATATCTCCTTCTGAACAAAAGTTATTGAGATTAAACTGAAAGGAGGTGTTGGCGCCTCCATGTGAACTTATACGGTCTCCAGTTTCTGAAAGAATTGGGCATACCTGAATTAAAAAGAGTGCCCTGCTCATATACGTTGGACTAAGAGGATAAAAATGGTCTCATTTTAAAGAAAACTCATAGTTTTAACACAGTGGTGGAATATTGCATTTATTTTATTGTATTTATTCACAATTTTATGATACACAAATGTAAAAAAATCATTTTTATTTATTTTTCAAATCAAGATTTGATTAAAGAGTCTGTAATTTATGATCTGTTTGGGTCTATGTCCCTTTATTTTTAACTTGGGGTAAAGTTGGTTTTATATTCGCACATTCGGACATCCGTATTCAATAGTCTGTTAATCACACTACATTGGACATTCAGTGGACATTCACAAGTAAATATGCCATTAAAACAATACTTGCCTATTTTGATCGACTGTGAAAAATGTTGTAAGTTGACAATCGTTGGTTTTCAATATCAGGTCGCTGCTTAAAATTCGCAAACATTAATTTATTGCACATTTATTGGAAAGTCTGAATTTATCAGAAGTCTGAAAGTGCGAATATAAAACCAACTTTACCCAAGTTTATTTTATTCCACTGGGTAGCAGTAACAGGGGAAAAAAGAATCTTTGATATCTCCTTCTGAACAAAAATTATTGAGATTTAACTGAAAGATGGCACTGGCGCCTCCATGTGTACTTGTACTGAAAAAAATGGGCATACCTGAATTAAAAAGAGTGCCCTACTCATATATGTTAGAGTAAATGGATAAAAATTGTCTCATTTGACAGAAAACCACCTACATTTTAACACATCAGTGGAATACTTTGTGTTTTTTATTGTGTTTGTTCACAATTTTATGATAGAGATGGAAGTGGGAGGTGTGCTGGTGGCCAAACCACTTCCTTGTAGGTGCCTGGCTGACTTGTTAGCTACTATCCATCCTTCATCACTCAGTCTAGTCTGAAAAACAAAACAAATTTGTAAATTCACATTGAAATCCTGAAATCATGCTAAAATAATGATACATACGCACAAATGCATGCTAAAATAATTAAACTATGCACAAAGGTAATTCATATATACACATATATACACAAATGCAATTCACATATGCACAAACATACACGAAGGCAATTGGCATAACCACAAAACAGATACACAAATACATGTGCATGCAAAAAAATAAAAGCACAACCAATGCATAAATGCAAGCAATTATTAAAACATGCACGAAACAGAAACAGATATGTAAACTGCAATTCGCGTGCACATGAAACATGTATAAAGCGCACAAAGCAATGCACTTCTAAATGCAACCGATGCACAAATGTGTGAAACAATACAAATATGCATGCAAAAACTACAAACATACATGCAACAATACAAATATACATGCAACACACGATATGAAATGCACAAAGACAACGCTTATGTGTAACGTTACTTACTGAAGATGAGGTCTTGTCTCACGCAGCTTTTCTGACCGCGTCAAAGCTAGTGTTGCTGAAAGATTCAGTCACTCAGACGATCAAGCTCCTCCAAAACCGAATTCACACCAAAAAACACCTTTTGTGAAGCCATTGTGCAAAGACAAAGTGCTCTAACCGGTTTTTAACGCAATAATAGAGGGAAAAACACTGTCAGCACTCTCCAACTAGCTTTCTAGCTGAACTGGACGTCCTCAGGAAGACACGCTCAGTGGTCCCGCCTCCTCAACTTTACACGCGCATATCTCAGCCTATGAATGAGCTAGAAAAGTGATCGACATGTCTATGGAGAGCTACGAGAGCTAGCTTTAAGGTGGTAGGACGCAATACGCGATGACGTCATCAACAATCGCCGCTAACAAAGATCATTGATTCTAACCGTGCGTTCACACCGCCGCCGGCGAGAGCGTCAACAGTCGCCTTGGCCGCCCTGCCAACAACGCTGTACTGTTCGTTCAAACCGCCGCCGACGGGAGGGTCAAAGTAAATGACAAGTCGCGTCAACCAATCGGAAGCCTCTCAAGCGAGGACCTCTACATTCCAATTGGTTGCCGCCGAACCGCGTCATAGCTCATTACCATAAAGTTAACCTGATTTCAACTCTCCTCGACGCTCTCACCGTCCAAGACGCGCCGCGCCGCGCCGCTCTCGCCGGAGCTCGCCGCCAGCTCTCATTGAAAATGAATGACTAGCGTCACTTTGACGCTCTCGCCGCCGGCGGTGTGAACACACAGTAAGGGTAATAAACGTTTTTGGCTGCATCGCATGTTTAGATCTGCACATATGAGACATATTGCAGTGTCGTTTGGCCATACATGCTCACAGACAAGTGAAAATAGTCTCATTTGGAAGAAAACAACCGAAAGAACAAGCTGGATATAGCGTTGAGGCTAGTAGCTACACGAGGAAGTAGTGATCGGAGCAGGAATATGATTCATGTATTGGCTTGTTCAGAGGAGTCATTTTTATCTTCATGATTCTTTTGATAATTTTGTTACTAAAACGTATCGGATCGGTGAAACAAACTACGCAGTGATGTTCTGGAGAGTGAGAGCTTTCATTTGATATACGACTTGTCTATGTTTGGTGAGTTTGTGTGATATAAATATAATTTGAATATATGAATATGATTTTTTCAAGGGGGGGGGGGTCGTTGCGGGGGGGTTGAATTTAGACCTTATTATGTTCTTTGTGTAATACAAATGCAAAAGTGACGGGATTGGCAAGAAAGCTGAGGTTCTAAGCTTTTAAAAGATACCCTATATGTCTAGTTTTGTGCTCCACAATTTATAGATTTTTGTAAATAATTATGATGATGCAATATTGGACCCACATGTGGGTCCGAGGTAATGTGACATCATCTCTATGAATACAGAAAATCAACATCATTCATCTTCATCTGTTCTTCAGTCGTACTGATGGTGCTGGAAATGAATCAATCATTGTGCTTTAGTCAGGCTCTTGACTTTTTAACATTAGTTTTTCTCTTGACAGCTGTGTCTGTTTGTTATAGCGAGAACAGCAAGAGAAAATATAATCAGATGCTGTAAGCTGATTGATGATAAGAATATAATCATCATATATTGTCTTAACTCATTGATGTTATGTGGGAGGTTTATACGGGTAGTATGTTATTATTCTGTTTTATTGTTATGATTCTACAGCAAGAAAATAATAGAATTTAATCAGAACATCAAACGATTTATAACACACCATTTACATATGTTGGGCTCCTGTGAGTTTTACTCGCACACAGACATCAAGAATCAGCATATGACCCTCAACAATGGTGACAATCAAACAAAGTGCTTCATGTTGCAGTGCATGATGGGAGCCACCAATCAAAACTCATCCATGGCTCCCATCATGCATTGCTGCATGAATAAATTATGCAGCTGAATTGTCCTGTAATTTTCGTAGATTGTTCATGTTTGCTTTTATTTTTCTGTTTTGTTGTGACAGTAGCTTGTTTTGTGATGTTCAGAGTTGATCTGTTTGTCAGTATTTGTATTTATTTATCATCACCGTTCTGAGAATCAGATGCTGATTCTTGATGTCTGTGTGTGTTTAAACACTGACGCTTCAGTGCATAATGTATTATTCTTAAAAAGAAAAAAAAAAAAAAAAACTCATACGATTGTGGATCTGAAGCTGTAAAATCACAGGACTACAATCATTAATACTAAAGCTACACATCAAGCACACAGTCAGAGATTTAGACTCTAAACGACATCAGGCCATCACATGATTATATCATCATCAAAATATATTGTGACCAGACCTATTTTCTCTGACTATAACAAATGTGCTTTACAAACACAAATGGAGCAGCCAGAGATCAATTAATATAAAAGGTAAAGAGTCAAGAGCCCAACTAAAGCAAACGCTGACCTCTTTCATGGTGACTTGAAATGAAACATTCATAAAAATTAATTAACACCTTTTTTCTTTCCTTCAGTGATTCTGCTTATTATCATCAGGTGTCTCCACTAATTGTCAATCATCACTCAATCATCAATCAATTATCTCATTAACTTTAACACCCGGCAAGATGGACTCATATGGAATGTTTAAAAATGTTTAAAAAAATAAAAATGAAAATGAAAAGGATTTAATAAATTCTGATTTTAATTCAGTGTGTGTGTGTGTGTGTGTGTGTGTGTAAAATATATATATCTCATTATAGTCAACGATTGTACGCTGTCAAAGCCAATTTTGTCCCTTTTTGAAGGGTCATTAACAAAGGTACAAAATTGTCACCAAAGGTACAAAACTGGTCTCTTAAGGTACAAATCAGAAGGGTACAAATTAGTACCTTTGTACCATTGTACCCCTAAAGGTAAAATTATGTACTTTATTTTCTGAGAGTGTAAGGAACACAAACCTAAATAGCAGCTTTATATGACTGATAGTTTACATGATGAATAAATTATGAACTTACCACAAAATATGCAGCCGTTTAAATAAAACGATGTTTAAAGTAAATGGCTTCCGAATGGCGTAGTTTCTTTTTTTTTTACTTTCATTTTAACTCCACCAACCCCAAGTACAGGTCTCTGCAGGACAGAGATAAGAGTTTCCAGATCAGGTCGAGGCCATAAACAGAGGGGTGTTTTTGAGAGCGTTATCGGCATGGGCACAACTGCACATTTGCTCAGGGGTTTGCTAGATAATGGTTGGCGCCCCCCCAATACCAACCATGATGAGGAATATAATGCAGGGCAACAACTCACTATGCGATGGAGCTTATAGAATGCAGTTGGAATGTCCATAAAATTCAAGATATTGGAGCAAAAATGCCCGATTGAGTTTTTGTCTCATATTTATTAGGGCTGGGTATTGACACAATTTGCATGATTCGATTCAATTTCTATTCACATGCTTGCGATTCGATTCGATTACGATTTCGATTCGATATCGATTATTTTGGATGTAGTATTTCAGTTACAGTACATGGCAAATTTTCTAGAGCAAAAATCTCTCAACTAATGCTGTAAACTACATATGGGAGTCAGTTGATACTACTTTACTATAATATTGAAGGTTAAAATTAACTTATTTATATACAAACACTTAAATTACACTCAATTATGTTTCTTTTTATAATAAATGAAGTTTACAATTTCATAATCATATGAGTTAAGCAATATCACAAAAGTAACGGAGTGCAATATTACATGAGTGCTGTTTTTGTCCCAAATATAAAGAGTGCAAAGTGCAAAATGCAAATGCAATACTGATTTTATACAAGAGTTCAGTAAGTTTATATTGTGTTATTTTAGACAACATATTTTGTTCAATTTTGCCAATGAGACTATAAAGACAAAGCAGAACTGTTCGTCTCCAAGCAATTCACAGCAGTGTTTCATTTCTGAATCTGTATTGAACAAACCGAGTAAAATCAATGATTCAGCGGGCCATTCTTCAAAGACAATTGCGTGTTATCCACTTGGACATTGATGTCCTCATTTTAAGACACTTTTTCACGTTTTCTGTTCTGCGCCCCAGACCGCTTCCCTCCTCTGTCCATTTTGGACATGTGACTGTAACAGAGCAACGGCTCTTGTATGTCGGAATGGTGAGCAGTTGATTTCACTTGATATAATAATATATATGTTTTACTCATTTAAAATGCTAAACAAACATTATTTTTCAACAAACATAATTTTAAAATTTATTTTAAATTTTATTCAAAAAGTTTTTCAAAGAATTGTTTTGGCACAATGGCGGCCCCCTACATGCGGCGCCCTTATGCACTGCATATACTGCATACCCCATTTTTGCGCCACTGGACTTACCTGATTTGTCCACATCAGAGTGTAAAAAAGTAAAAAATAAAATCGCGCTCCCTCTAGTGGCGCAGAGCATCAAATTACCATAGCAGTTGTGCTGACTGAACACACACAGACAGTATGAATGAAAATGAACCAAAATGACAAATGAAAATTACCCCATTTGTCTGGGGTAAAACATGGCAAAAGAAGAATTAAATTAGTTTGAGTTGACACACAGACTCACAGAGACCCCCGTCCAGCAGCAGAGTCTCCAACAACACATCCATTCAGGACATGAGAGAGGAACCAATGAAGATGAAGAATGAAAACAGACTGAGAAATCAGAAAGACACATGAAATGGAGAAGAGCAGACAGTGTGAGAGTGTGACGTCTGTCCACAAACACATGCTTTAAACACACACTGAAACACTGCATCATCAGTGTTTAGTGTCTGAATCTCTCAGTCTCAAGCTGAACTTCACAGATGTAACGTGACAAAGTGATTCACCATGAGTAAAGATTCATTGAAGAAAACCAGTAACCCAGTGTTACACTGTGCAGATGTTACAGTAAAGAAACATTTTCACCTGTTACTTCCATTACTGCAATCTACTGAAGTCAGATTGATTCAGTCATGTTATCAGTTGTTTAGTAGAATAAAACCTGGAAGTTTAATTTAGTTCTTCCCACATGAAGCACATTTTTAGATTAACTGACCAAATGTTTTGACAAAACCAATCCATTGATCATGTTAAATGATTAAATGTAAATGATCAGGGAGAAACACATTGACTTAACAATTTCAGACAATCCAGCAGGATGAAAGTGAGTCTGTGGATCCTCTGAAACAGTGAGGACATCTACAGAGCTTTTATAAGATCACATGAAGAGCCAGAGTGTTTCTACAGACCATCACCTTTGACTCACTGAAGTCTGCACTGAAACACACAATAACAACATTTGATACCTGATACATGTGACCTGCATTCAAACCATTCAGAGAAGGAGTGACAAATATCAGGATAGCAAAACAACTAATGAAGAAGTAATGAAACATTAACCTTATTTCCATAAACATTATTTCCCCTTTTGATAAATAAATAAATTATAATTTATATTTAATAAATAAAATATAAAAGCTCAATTACTTCAAATGGATCAACATAATCTCTCCTGTCTAACAGAGAGTGTAAGAAGCATTATTCTGTGATAGTTCATCATGACTGTGTGAGCCTTCACATTATTGTGAAGGGTTCAGTAATTCATTCATTTAGTGTAACGGTGGATCATGCACTCTCAAAAAGGATTTGTTAATTAATAACACATTTTTTGTGTTATAGCTATTTTAACACATTTTTGTGTCAATTTAAGTTGATCATGTGCAGAGAGAGAAAGAGAGAAACAACACTGTGTCCAACACAACATGTTTAACTATCATCCAATCACATTGCTGCTACGTCACTCCACAAGCCGTTAAGCAAGTTTGTGCCTCTTTCTTCATCGGTGGACTTGTGTTCATTTTGACACATTCATTGTGTTATGATTTTAACACAGTAAATGTGTCAGGAAGGTGATCTGCTGTTAACAAGCAGAATCAAAGGAGAAATTCACATTTTAAGTTACCATCATGGGGATGAGTGTTGCTTTAGTTGAGCTCTTGACCCTTGACTTTTTAATATTAGATTTTGTTTGGGCTGCTGTAATTGAGTTATAACAGCCAGACAAGCAAAGAGAAAAGATGATCAGGTGGTGTTTGTTATGTTTTCACATAATCATTTTTGTCTTGAACTCATTTGAACCCAATCTCTGAGCTAGATTTACATTATTGATTATAGCAGAAGATCAGCTTTTTCTACATAATTCAAAGGTTTTTCTTAAAAAGTTGTTCTGATCAAAAAAAAAAAAAAAACCTTGCTTTTAGGCACACACAGACATCAAGAATCAGCCTGTGAATCTCAACAGTGGTGACAGGCAACATATTCTGATTTTAGAAACATTAGAAAAGAAGCTCCTAAAAAGTCACATAAAACAGAGAAAGGAAAAAATAAAAAATAGTGAGAATAAAGGAAATTAAATTAAGACAATTAAGCTCATAATTTATTCATGCGGCAATGCATGATGGGAGCCATAGATGAATTTTAATTGGTGGCTCCCAGAATGCACTGCAACATGCTTTATTGAAAGATTTTTTTTTTTTTTTTTTTTTTTTTTTTTTTTTTAAATCAGAACAACTTTTGGGCTCTTGAACCTTGACTTTTTAATATTAGATTTTGTTTGGGCTGTTGTAACAGCTAGTCAAGCAAACCGAAAAGATGATCAGGTGGTGTTGGTTATGTTTTCACATAATCATTATTTGATCTGAATCACTGAACTCATTTAGAGCCCAATCTCTGAGTTAGATTTACATTATTGATTACAGCAGCACTGTGATTCTACAGCAGAAGATCAGCTTTATCAATATAATCTGAAGGATTTCTCAAAAGTTGTTCTGATTTATAAAAAAAAAAAAAAAAAAAGCTCTTTCATTTAGAGACACAGACATCAAGAATCAGCCTGTGAATCTCAACAGTGGTGAGAATAATAAAGCATGTTGCAGTGCTTTCTGGGAGCCACTAATCAAAATTCATCCATGGCTCCCATCATGCATTGCTGCATGAATAAATTATGAGCTGAATTGTCTTAGTAATTTCCTTTATTCTCACTATTTTTTTTTCTTTCTCTGTTTTATGTGACTTTTTAGTAGCTTGTTTTCTAATGTTTCTAAAATCAGAATATGTTGCCTGTCACCACTGTTGAGATTCACAGGCTGATTCTTGATGTCTGTGTGTGCCTAAAAGCAAGGTTTTTTTTTTTTTTGATCAGAACAACTTTTTAAGAAATACCTTTGAATTATGTAGAAAAAGCTGATCTACTGCTATAATCAATAATGTAAATCTAGCTGAGAGATTGGGTTCAAAATGAGTTCAAGACAAATAATGATTATGTGAAAACATAACAAACACCACCTAATCATCTTTCCGGTTTGCTTGACTAGCTGTTACAACAGCCCAAACAAAATCTAATATTTAAAAAGTCAAGGTTCAAGAGCCCAACTAAAGCAAACACTCATCTCCATGATGGTAACTTAAAATTGTGAATTTCTCCTTTGATTCTGCTTGTTAACAGCAGATCACCTTCCTGACACATTTAATGTGTTAAAATCATTACACAATGAATGTGTCAAAATGAACACAAGTCATCCACCGATGAAGAAAGAGGCACAAACTTGCTTAACGGCTTGTGGAGTGACGTAGCAGCAATGTGATTGGATGATAGTTTAACACATGTTGTGTTGGACACAGTGTTGTTTCTCTCTTTCTCTCTCTCTCTACACATGATCAACTTAAATTGACACAAAAATGTGTTAAAATAGCCATAACACAAAAAATGTGTTATTAATTAACACATCCTTTTTGAGAGTGCATGAGCATATAGGGAAATTTACATCCCACTCAAATTGATGTTTTGTTCTAAAAGAAAAGGTTAATTTCACCCATTACGTCATCTACTGGTCCAGTGTCAAAAATAGTTGTTTTTATCCCCTATAGGGAATTTTGCAAATGTCAGCAGACATATTTTGATCAGATTCAAATGAGCAATAATTCTGAAAAACACCACTTCTGCAGTACTTGGCAGGCGTCCAGTGTCTAACCACAAACGTGTCAGCATGACCTGTCACACTGGAGCACTTGAAGAACAATTGAACATAACAAGCATACTCTTAAATATAAAATAACCATAAGGGTACAATAACAAGTAAATACTTGAAAATATGATAAGAATTAATATATAAAGTATTAGTACATAAATATATGAAAGCAAAATTAAAACTGATAAATCATAAGCCATAAATGATTAAAAATGAATATTAATAAAAGTGCATGAATATGAATATTGACCATTTCGGATCCATCAACATCAACAAAGGTTGTTATTGAGAATTAACAGAGGTTTAACTCTAATGTGTTTCATTTGAAGTCACCATAATGGTGAATAGTTGTTCCATTAGTTGGTCTCAACTCTTATTATACTATCGTCTTTTCTGGCTGCTGTGACGGTGTGTTTGTAAAACATGTTCGCAGTAGTAAAGAAAGCTAAAGCAAAATGACATCAGGTGATGATGGTTATCTGTTGATTGTTTTGTGACTGTGTTGTGCTATTGATACATTTACATTATAAATCCTGCGTTACTTCAGCAAGAGTTCTTTTAAATAAAAAAAAAAGGGGCGAAAAAAATAACGGAAAATAAATGTATTATTAATTGTCTTAAAATAACGGTTATTTTACATAATTTTTCTGGCGCCCCTGCTGCCAGAAAATTACCGTTTTTTAACGGGATTTTTTTTTACAGTGTATGTCTCACTAGCTGATTTGAATGATTTTGGTAGGAGAAGTCAAATCTACTGACTGTTCTTGTTAAAATCTTGCCTTATTCAATCAGAGGACAGTGACAGACTTAACGACTGCCTCTGACTTTCTTGATGAAAAGTAACAGGAGCACTATGTGAACATATAGTTAGTAGTCAACCAGAATAATACTTTTACCGGCACGGGGAAAATTGGGGATGTGTATTTGCTGTCTTTAAGTGGTGCTATAATCAAAGACTTTAAAAAAGTTAGAAAGGGAGCATGTCAGTTCATTCTCTCAAGTATTAATCTGCGCGGATCATTGAGAGCTGCATTAGCAGATAAATAACTGAAACATTGTAGTTAAACGAATTCACAATCACAGTACTGTCAAAGATTATGTGTCTTATACTTTGTGTTCTTTTAATTTGTAGTTTATTTATTAACTGAAACATAACATTAAATAAATGAAACTAAATGATCGTAAAATTAAAACAAAAAAGTCCTGAAAAAAAAATTGTCAGGACTTGCTAACTGATGTTAGTCGGCAGCATTTGTGTTTTTGCATTCTTAAAGGATTAGTTTACTTTCAAATAAAATTTTCCTGGTAATTTACTCACCCCCATGTCATCCAAGATGTCCATGTCTTTCTTTCGTCAGTCGAAAAGAAATTAAGGTTTTTGATGAAAACATTCCAGGATTTTTCTCCTTATAGTGGACTTCAATGGCTTCCAAACGGTTGAAGGTCAAAATTACAGTTTCAGTGCAGCTTCAAAGAGCTTTAAACGATACCAGACGACACCTTCCCTATTCTACTTATGGAAAAAAAAATTTAAATGGCGCTGCATTCATTCCGTAAGTAGAATAGGGAGGGAGTAGGACATACAGCAAAGAAAGAAAGACATGAACATCTTGGATGACATGGGGGTGAGTAAATTATCAGGAAAATTTTATTTGAAAGTGAACTAATCCTTTAATGATATTAAGAATGAAATACAGTAGGTTGTCATGATCAGCATCATTTTCTTTAATAAATAATTAAACCATTTTAATATAAATACACAAAACATTTCCATAGGAAAATGCTACATCAACGAGGCTTTGCATGAGTGTAAGATGTTAAGTTCATGCACGTAAAACAGCATTAGAAGGATAGTTTCGTGGGAAACGCTACAACATGTGCCTCACGGTTCTTCAAGCGATCCGAGGTTCGCGTTCTACACCAACTTCATAATTCTGTCTCTAGTTTAATATCACAAATAAATATGTTTGGAATGTAGATGTATTAATTCTAAACTTTTAAAAGTTAATTTACCATCATTGAAATTACCATCATTGTAATTTTTCATCCTTATTGTTATTTTATGACTTCAGCTCCACGTACATCATCATTTCGTGAACGACTTTGTAATGAGATTGGTATATTTTTGCTGTGGCATTAATAGGCATTCTGGTTGACTACCAGCTGTAGACATAGGAGTGTAACTCACAAAACATTCAAATGTAATTAATGCAGTAATCTCACCATATAAAGGGGCATGAGGTATTTGTTTCCTCTGGGCTGTGAAGGCTCTAAAATATCAAACATGTTGGAAATTGCCTGAGAGCCAGTGAATCTGCTGACTCTCTGACAACTTCCAACATATTACAGCTAGTTGGTAGGGAGTTCAGTCGTTGCAGCTCTCAGTAACTGAAATTAGCTGTGATAGATCAAGACCAGGACACTGATCTCTTTATATTTCTCTTACTAGTCATTGATACTGCTGGTGACTGCCACTGCACTCCCATATTCTGCGATGACTGACAGGTGAGATGTGCCGTGGTCATAAGGCACTTTATCAATGCCCTCCTGCTCATAGCTGGTTTGTTTGTTGTCATCTTTAATCTTTCTCCTGATGTGGTCTGCAAAGCTCACTGAGGTCATATTTAAGAAAAGATTGACAAAATAAGTAAATATATTCAATGGCAGTGATAGTGTTCAACGAGTATGAGCTGATCAAAGTGTCTCCATCCACATCCATCCATCATAACATATTCACGCAGCTCCGGGGTTAATAAAGGCCTTCTGAAATGAAGCGATGTACACTGTAAAATCCATAAGTAAACCTTAATTAAAAAAGCATGCCTTGAAAAAACCAAGTAAGGTGAAATAGGAATAGTATGTAGAACTAACAGTGCCTGTCTAGTATTGTACACTTACAAGAGAGTTCCAGTAACTTAAAACAAATTTGTACCCTTGTGATTTGTACCTTAGAGACCAGTTTTGTACTTGGTGACAATTTTGTACCTTTATTTAACAGTACAAAAAATGATCCTTCAAAAAGAGTACAAAATTGGCTTTGACAGTTAAAACTGCCCAAACAAAACTAATATTAAAAAGTCAAGGGTCAAGAGCTCAACTAAAACAAACCTGACCTCGATGATGGTAACTTAAAAATTGTGATTTTCTCCTTTGCTGATTCTGCTTGTTAATCAGGTGTCTTCAATAATGCTCAATCATCACTCAATTAATCACTTAATTATCTCATTAATGCTTCAGTGGGTGGAATAAAAATATGGCAGGACTTTTACTCTTTGACCCCTGGACTTCCCACCTCGGCAATTCACATAGTATGCAATCATACGAAATCGCCACCTTGTAATAGTTATTTTCCCTTGAGATCGGTTGGCAAGTCAGATCATTGTTTTCAAGCTTATGCTTTCTATAATGAAAATTATGTTGTTCTGGATTTTTTTTTTTTTTTGAAGGCTGTATTTGTTAGTCTCATATAAAACACACATCTCTTTTCTCTCTCCTTCAAGCGGGCGCTGGTGGACGATAAGGACGAGTTTAGCAGCTCTTGATCATGTGGGAAGATCCTTCTTTGGACCACTGTAAGGTGCTCAGAGGCATCTCTATGAGGGTTGTGACTCCATCTTCAGCTCTAAACAAGGGCTTTAAAACACATTAACAGTCTAATCAACAATCTGCACAATAGCAAATAATGAAAATAAAACCAGTCATCATGGGGCCTCGTTTATGCAGTTAAATTAAAATTCAGCGAGGATCAAGTACAATCACATCAACCCTAGAGCCATAAATAAATAAAGTCAAGGAAGCCTAATGTGATGCCTGATGAGATGTTATACTATAAGAATAGATAAAATGCAGATTTTTGCTAGCTAGGTAATAATGTATATAATGGGTGATGTATTATTGCTTGAGCAGTTACACTTTGTTGTTGTTGTTGTTTTTATTGATTATAATTATTCTCAAAATGTGGTGTTGATTGTTGAAACTAAACACCAGTGAATAACAGAAGAGGATGATGAATGATTATGTTATTTAAATTGAAATGGGAATGCGGGGGCACCACGATGTGACTGCAAAGGGCACTTCAGTTTTGCGATCAAAGGGGCAGAGACTCAAGCCCCCCCGCGCACACCACTGCAGATGCACATAAAGTTTCTGATCTGACTGATACTTCATCAGTGTGTGCACTGAAAACTGCAAACTTGTCCCTCAAATGTGATTGGCAAAGCTGCTGATCCAGAAACATGTTGCAGCTGAGTTCAGACTGCACGATTTTCAAAGTAGTCGGGTCACTGTTCTTTTCACACTGCATGACTATCTTGGCCAGCATTCAGTCGCTGCTGTGTTCAAACTGCACGATGGATCGGCGACAGAAGGTTTCACACTGCATGACTTTACAATAGGAAGAATCGCCGACAACTCTGTCTGGCACTCAAACTACGTTTCACAACCAAACACACGCGAGATGTGACAAGGAAAGAACGCGATATCACGCGTGCAAGACCGGAGTTATTATTATTATTAATATTAAAAACGGTAGCCCGCAAGAAGCTTGCAATACAAATTGCCTGTGCACCTATTTGCAGCGAAAACAAGAAAAAGAAAAGAAGAATATGGAGAAGGAAATGGTTGGGGAGACTGTGGATTGTGTGTTTCTGCAACGAGAGTTGGAGGTAAATACATAACTTTTCAATGTGCTGCTGTTGCGGATGGTCAAGCAAATGTTTGTGCTTTGGTTCTGTTTGATATAATTGTGATGTTTATCTGAAACGAAGCCATGCTTGCTGATATTTTGGTCTGTAACTCCTCCCCCGAACTCCCCGCTGCTCTGTATCTTGCTCTCTCATTGGCTGTCGGTCATTGCCGATGTAGTTTTCAGTCAGAACACTTTTCACACAGCAGGATTTTGAATCACCGACAGGTCCAGATATTTTAGCATGCCAAATATCTCACGGGTGTCGGCGACTCGTCGGCGATTCTCTCAGTTCGCGTCTTTGCTCATTCACACTGCGTGATTGTCACTCGCGTGAACGAGCACCGATTTGCCTGTGATTTCGGGCATTTGTCGGCGATTTCTCAAAACCTGTCGGCGAGCCAAAATCGGGGCTAAAATCGTGCAGTCTGAACTCGGCTTTAGTGATATTAGGTTCTGCTGCACTTGTACAGCTATCTTCCTGAGGACCAGTTTGAGTTAAATAATTAAATAATAATAATAAAAAACAGCTAAACACAGAATGAGCCAAAAATGACTTATAACAAATCACAGTCTTTAATTCATAATTTAATGAATTTGTGTCTGAAATCTGTGCGAACGTTTCCATGAACAAAACTTAAAACAATAACTTCTGTACTAAAATGTATTCTCAATACACAAAAAAATGTAGTAGGAATAACTGAAACCACACGTACGAGAATAATATCATACTCAAAAGCTCAAACATGCTGCATTTAGTACGATTGTTTTAAACACACAAAACTCTGCATCATTAACCCACCAAATCATTTGACAAATAATCACACAGTAACATGCTAATACAGCATTACATTTCACGTTCCTTGCAGCAAATTCATTACGATGACATAAAATAGTGTGATCAAATGTACAGATAATACAAAAAATAATTCATTATCTCATCCTTGAACATGATTCATTAATTTCATAGTTCTCTGAGTGGTGAAAATGAAATGTTACTGGTTAAGTTCTGTTGTTCATTTCAGGCAATGGGAAAGTCTCCGTTTCCTGATAGGACTTTGGATTTATGCATTAAGGTGTTTATTGACCATTTTGTCTTACAGAGTTTTTAGGTTTGCGTACAAAGGAGGGTCTTCTTTATTGTCAGCTCTGTCATGCTCCCTCTTGAGGTTTATTTGTTTGTTTGTTTTTCCAAAATGATATCTGTCATTATTATCAGAACCCATTTTACACATGGGGAAGAACAATTGTTTAGTCAATAAATTAAGAAGGTTCAGACTTTAAAGTCTTTCTTGGCCTTATGAAAAAGTAACATAGTTCTTGTAATTGTTTAGCATTTGATGAAGTTTTAATTTAACAAAACTCAGTGCAAGAGGAAGCCGATATATAAAGCCGTCTCTCACCACTCTCCCGCGACAAGTTTCACAGCATCCCTTCACCACCCCATCACCTCACTGGGTTCGGGCCAAATTCCGAGCTCACCCTCCCCCAGACATCAAATACGCATAAATTACATGACCACCTTTACTAGAATTTATGAAACTCTATTGTATTTATTGTGGTAAATTTTGACTAACTTGTAGAATTTATAATAGATAATCTGTTAAGGGAATATATTTTTCACTAAAGATTTGTATCACAGCTGTGGCATGTTAGAAACTATAGTTTCTAAATGTGTAGGTTGCTGTTTCATAACAAATGCTTTAGATAAAAAAAAAGTTAACACCCTAAGCATGGTAATGACATGCCATCAATGGTCTTACCTGTAATTATATCCTTATTGTAATTCACACGTACATAAAATCAAAATAAAGTAATTATGTAATTATGTCACACATCTACAGAAGATCTTATTGAGAATTAACAGAAGCTTAGATGTTGAAGTAGAAGTGCTGGCATAGAGCAGAATATTGAGCCTTCGCTCGCATCCTCTGATATATATGGTCGACAGTAAGTGGTAGAGCGTGATTTAGAATCTCAAACTAGCGCATTTCATTTGAAATGTGAATATCCCCATTATCCTGCAGAGTCACTCATCGCCAGGGGCCTGCTTGCGGTGTGTGCTGCGGCGTCCCCGCTGCCCGGGCCCAGTGCAGCTGCACTGCCTGCACTATCTGTACTTACACCGCTGCTCAAAGCAGATTGTTTAATCTGACACAGAGACAATGAGGATTTAAACACCCTGAATCCAGCATAGAGGTGTTCTTCAGTGAATGTGGTGTTGAATGTGTGTATGTGGGTGAATGTGTGTGTGTCAGAGACGCTGTAGTACGACAGAGAGCCGGCTGAGACGTCCAGATACACTCCTACTCTATTAGATTGCGATGAAGGCTGGTATGTCGTTTCTTATTATTGTGCCAGGCAGAATATCTGTTTTCAGTGCAGTACAGACTCCAGGATTTGTCATTGTATCCAAACCAAGAGTCACTGCCTCCTTTCCTGTTGATTCCTTTATATGTCACTGCTATATAAGCCCATCCACTCCATTCAGCCTCCCAGTAACAGCGTCCAGTCAGTCTCTCTCGACACAAACCTGCTCATGGTGCTCAAATCTCTCTGGATGATCAGGATACTGCCGATCCTCTTCTCATATGTTGCCTTCTGTTCTCCTCAGACAGAGAGAGACGAGTGTGTGCTGTGTTTGGATCCAGTGTGAGATAACAGGCATCTGAACACAAGAAGAGAGATGAGAAATGTATCATGGGCATTTTAAACCGTGTGTGTGTGAGAGAGAGAGGAGAGAGAGAGAGAGTGTGAGTGAGAGAGAGAAAAAAAAACAACAGCTGATCCAGAGCTTCAGTCTGATGTTTCACAACATCTACTGATGCTCTGAATCACAACATCAGAATCAGATTACTGCACAATCAAACAGAATACATCACTCACTGCAAACCAAAACACAACAACAGAGTAAAATGCAATGCTATTTGACCCTGAAAAGAGGTACAGTATGGCAGAGTATATGTACACAGTGCAGATAAGAAACTCAGAAGCACATTGACCAGATACCGACTCAGCAACACAAGCTGATGATAGAGACGGGCAGACACAGAAAACATGGCTGCCCCCGGAGCAGAGATTGTGTTCACACTGTGATCTGAATCAGATGGAAACAGAACTGCCCTTCCTAACAGAATGCTCCAAAACACGGACATACGACAGTGTTCTATGATAAATACAGCAGATCCATCCAACCATTTAAAACTCTTTCAAACCAGGAGAAACTGCCATATCTGTTAGAGAACGCAAGAACTGCTGTGTGTTTGCTGCTCAATATGTGTCTGCCTGTCACCATAGAAGAGAAAACACTCAGTCTGCCCTGATCTATGTTTCCAGCACATGTAGATTTATTTATATTAAGTAATTAGATTACTTAGATGTACATTTTGCTCTGAAATCTGTCAATCCTCATCTTTTTTTCTTTTTTTTATATATACTACATACATTAGTAATTCATTGCACTAATGCTTAATACGTTTATATATTATTATTACTATTTTCTTTTTTTTCTTCTGTTAATACATATATGCTATTTGTAAGCAGCCACCTGCAATGGCTTGGAATACAAATGTATAGTTTCTGTATACAATAATAAAGCACACTTGAATTGAATTGAATGGAAGTGAATTAAGAGAGAGAGAGAGAGAGAGCGAGAGAGAGAGAGAGACCTACATTTTCTCAGTCTGTGTGATTCGAGAAGAGTCTGCATGATCCAAACTAAAAAGAGACAAATCAAACCACAATGAATATTTGATTATTAAAAGTGTGCTAGAAGCAGCTAAAATATCAGTAAGCATTTAAATCAATGAATACAGATTTCTCACAGCATTCAAGTTAGCATTCAAATAGCAAATTCAGGATTCTGGTAAGAAACAGTCTCATACTTACAAACTTATCTACAGAGCTCCAAAGGCAGACCAGCGCAAAAACCAACAGCATTCATAACACAGTGAGGAAAATTGAAGATCAAGTGACTCAATACAACTATTTCATGAAAGAGAGAGAGAATGATTAAACCATAAGAACTGTGGCAACATTTCAAGATGCTGGAACAACTTTTAAAAATGACTTTAAAACCGTAGGAGAAATGGTGCCTTTTTAAAATCAAAAAGTGGTCACTAAACATTGATTTGAATTATTTTACGTTATTTATGAATAAATACTGAAAATGTCAAAATACGGGTAAAAATAATGTTCCAAATGTAAACTGTCATTCATGTAATGGTCCGGACTTGGATTTTACTATTACATCTTTAAATAAACATATAAAATACCAAGTTTAAAAACTATATTTGTTTTCTTGGCATTTTCAAATAAATATTGGCTGTGTTATATTTAAATGACTATGTCTTGTTTGTTTTTTGTTTTGTTTTTTTGTGAAGTTATGAAATAACCAGGGGACTTTTTCCCGAAAATGTTGTTAGAGTTTGTTAGAGGTAGTGAAGCAGCGATTTATGTCGTTGTATGGGAAACGCACCCCAGGTGTGCCAAAACGCTTATTTATAAACGTCAATATCATACAAAATAAATCATACAATTCCCCTCCTTCCTAAAACTGTGGCTGTAGGCCCATTCATCTGCAATATTTTTACGATTTTTTTTAAGGGTCATGGATGATATGCTGCTCTGATTAACTTTTTACCTTTCTTTGGTTGAAAATTGGCTATCTGTAGTTTTCTATTGAAATCACTGATCTATATAAATGTCAATTATATAGATTAGTGATTGAAATAGACTGTTATATGATAGGTTGCATAATTTGCAAATGGACTGGGACATGTCCCCCTTTCTGAAACATCCTGAGTCATGGATACCCAGTACCCTTATGTGTGTATGTTGTGTGTGTGTGTGTGTGTGTGTTGTGTGTGTGTGTGTGTGTGGTGTGTGTGTGTGTGTTTTATTACTCAATCAAACAATGGTGCTCGAGAGCAAAAGCTATTGTGATTAAAAATTGATTGAATTGAATTGAATTGAATTACAAAAATACATTTATTTCAAAATTCTTTGCAGTGTGAGTAAATCTTTGTTTTTTTAGTTCATCATGCAAATTGCTCTCCGTTCTCCTGACATTGTTTGCTTGGGTGTTGAAAAGTTTGAATTAAAGTGGAGCTTTGACATAATGGTGACATAATATCTAGGCACAAGGAGTTTGGTCTTTTTCAACTCGCAAGCAAAGGTTTTAGACGCGCAAACAATGACAGCAGAATGGAGAGCAAAATGGCATGAGTGATGAGAATCACACAAAGAAAATCAAAGATTTGTGTAGCATAGACAGCTACACAACTGAAATTTTGAAATTTAATTCTGTTGATCATAGAAGTGATCTTTTTTCTTCAGAAACTTTTAAACCATCATTTCATATGAATTAGTCTTACAATCTCTTTATGAACTCATTGAAGCTTAAAAGTTTCAGTCATGTAGCTTTCAGGTCCATTACAATCAGGATATCTTCGTTCATTCATGTTTTGATTTTATATTGAAATCAGAAAAATGAGAAAAACACACTTTTTTTCGTTTTTCATTTTTAAAATGAAAACGAAAAAACAAAAATGGCTTGATTTTTCTTTTTTCGTTCTGGGGTTGGAAACAAATAAGCAGTTTGTATATTCGTTCTCTACATGTGGGTGGGAATGAACGCCTCTTTCCGCTGGGTCAACGAGACGTCAACCATGTCGTCCTCAGTTGTGATCGGTTCCGCTCAACAGAAAAAGTCCCTCGCTCTACAGCTGTACGGATCTTAACACTTTTATTCACATTTTATCTCTTTCTCATCAAATTAATTTACTTGCAGCTGCACAATTACCCCATTCTACAACGTTGGCACAATGCCTGTTTATGAAGTGACCCACTATAAAAATCCAGCGAAGCTGCTTAACGCACTGGGCAGCGTTTCCAAAAGCATCGTAAGCTTAAGTTGATCGTAGCTCCATTGAAACCAATGCTTTTAGGAAACGCTGCCCTGGCAGTGAATTAAAAAGTGCAAATCAGTAGCCTATTGATGTAAATATCTGCAGCAGTCATATCTTTGTTTTAGACAACACCCTGAGTTTTGGACATGGATGATTTTGAAATATGACAGATGAAAATATATTACATGTTATTAGTTCATCAAAGCGGTGCTATAGAGATATTGACTTAAAAATGTGAATTTGATGACTTGATGATGGAGAACTCGTTTATGCCAATTTGAAATAGGCTATCACACATTAAAAAAAAGTAAAATAAATAATAAAGGGAAAAATGTTTAAAAAGTGTTAAAAATAACCATTATAGTGCTCTCTTAAGAAGATATCAATTTAACAATATTAGAATATATATCAAACCCTGAATAACACTAACAATAATGAGATAAAGAAATTTTTATAGCCTATTTATTGCCATCTGTCTGTGTCAGAAATTAACTGTAATTGATTAATGATTAATTGATTTTCAGGGGATTTAGGATTTTTTCCTAATCTTATAAAATAGTATGCTTTCTTTAATATTAAGTTCTTAAATTTAGTCAATTAATTAGAATAATATGATGCTATAGGTTGTTACAATTAATCAGTATCAACCAGAAGCTTGCAGAGGTGCCAATGAAGCACCACCTGAAGTTGCTTTTAGATTATGAGTTGTTAGATTGCTCAGAGAGGGCAGTTTATGTGTCGAATTACATTGCATAATGTAATGCCATTAATGTTTTAAACATCATTTGAATACAGAAAATTTTAAATGACCAAAATGAAACGATAATTGGATTATGAAATTAATGTTGCCAGCAGGTGCAGCAAGTCATTGTGTAATGATTGAGTCATTTATTTAAGCGATTCATTCAAACGCTGATTCATTCAAGAATATATCAATGAATCTCTAATCTTTTGGGCCATTGAATCTCTCAGTCAACTGATTTGTTCAAAGACTCTGATTCATTCAGGAATGAAACACTGCTCTGTGTGCTAGGAGTCAGTCACACAACGGTTCTGATATGCATTGGAAGTTTAGTCGGCAGAGAATTAAAAACACCGTTTGGTGAAATTCATTAACACTCAATATTAATGAAAATAAACTCAGAATATTGCCTTAAACAAAAGTTATAACTTTAAGAAAAGGAAAAAAATAGCATGCTGCCTATTATATACATATGATACAGAAGGATAACTGAATATTTGACATTTGACATCCTACACTTCTCTATGAAAAAAAAAACCAGAATAGGCCTAATAGATATGCCGTGACTGTAAATACACAAATATTATATATATATATATAATATATATATATATATTTTTTTTTTCATAGCCTATCTATCATTTCAAATCCATCCATGTTGTCTAAAAAAAAGACATTTTACACTCAATGTATCGAAGTTGTAGGCTGGGGAAGTTGTGTGCAGCTGCAAATATCAAAATCATTTTCAGTCTGTGGTCATGTTTAAATGTCCTGTTTTTACATGATCATAAACTTAAACTATTAAGAGATTAAAAGATTCATTCATAAAACTGATATCGTTATGACTGATAAGCAAACCTTTCTTGCTGTTATTTTTTGCACTTTGCAGTGGCAAATTTACAACAGAGTCTGGAGAAATGTATCAGAGTAAAAGTATACATTTTCTCTTAAAATATAGAGAAGTAAATGTTAAAATATTGAAAAAGCTATTTTTGAAAATTTTTCTAAATATTTGAAAACAGTTTCAAAATATTTGTACTTCATTACTGTACACCTCTGATTAGCAGCGTTAGTGATCTTGAGTAAACATGCTACTGCCCAACATACTTGAGTATCTGCAGTGAGCAGTTTGGATCCTTCAATTTGTCATTGAGCAGCTGGACTCCTAATTGTCCTGGGTGATTGTAGCTCAGATCCAGCTCTCTCAGGTGTGAGGGGTTTGAACTCAGAGCCGAAGATACACAACCACAGCCTTCCTCTGATACCATACAGCCTGATAACCTAAAGATGGATAAAACAAAAAAAAAAACAGATTTTCGTCATGTTAGACGCATTGAATGATCTCATAGTCTTCCGTATCTCCAGCTGACAGTTTAGATTCTTCAGTCCATCAGAAAGTAGCTTCACTCCTGAATCCTGCAGGTCATTGTTACTCAGGTCCAGCTCTCTCAAGACAGAGTTTGAGGATTGTAGAGCTGATGACACAATTTCACATGACTGACTAGTGAGATTACAGTCAGCAAAACTGAAAGAGAGTAAAACATATGAGAATTAAATTCTTAACTTCATTCTTCAATATGTATTTCAATAATATCACTGTCTTTTACTATAATGAAAATCTAAAAAAAAAAAAAAGAATACTTAAGATGTATCAGTTAGTACACCAACAGAAACTGTAATTCCCTTCAGAAAATAATATTCACTGTACGACATGATTAAATACTCACAGGGCTTTCCTGCAGTTGATAATGGTGATATCAGTCTTCTTCTCCCATCTGAAGTGTTGTATTTCTTGAGGTTCAGCTCATCCAGCGGTTCCTCTGACATCTGAAGCATGTAGGCAATTGTTGAGCAGTGAGCAGGAGAGAGTTTCTTCTCTGAGTGTTTGTCTGATTTCACAAACTCCTGAATTTCTCTGGACAGAGTCTGATCTTTCACTTCCAGCAGACAGAGGAACAGATTGATGGATCTTTCAGTGGAGAGTCCATGTCCATCTTGGATCTTCTTTAATGTACTGTGTGGTTCTCCTGATGCTCTCTGAGCTGTTCTCTGTGTGTGTCAGTAGATCCTGTAAGAGTGTCTGATTGGACTCCAGTGAGACGCCCATCAGGAACCGCAGGAACAGATCCAGGTGTCCATTCTCCTTTCAAGAGCTTTATCTACTGCTCCTTGAGCAGATTTTGTACAGAAGCAAAAAACTCTTCAGTCCCTCCATAGTTGTATTTACATGAATGTAAAACACTAGAGAGCAGCAAGAAAACTCCTGAATGCTCAGATGAATGAAGCTGTAGATTTTCCTATGATGAATCACAGATTCTCTTTAAAGATCTCGGTGCAAATCCCAGAATACACTGAGGCCCGTAACGTCTATGCGCTCTCTCTCAGGTCCTCCTCATAGAACATCACATTGCCCTTCATCAGCTGTTTGAAAGCCACTTCAGCAAGTTTCACTCACTTCTCTGTTGGACTGCAGGAGTTTCTCTGGATCTCCCTCTTATACTTCTGATTCCTCGTTGATTGAATCAGCAGGAAGTGGATGTACATTTCAGTCAGACTTTGAGGGATTTCTGCATTCATATCTTCTCCAAAAGCTTTGAAGCACAGTGGATGAGATCCAGCAGAAGACAGGTATGTGGCACATGATGTGGAGGCTTCTTGCTCTTCTGATGTGTGATGATTCTGCTGGCTTGACGTTTCATCACGATTCTCTTCCTGAAATATTCCTCCTTCTGAGGCTCATTGAACCCTGAAATTCTGTCAGACGGTTGATGTATTCAGATGGGATCTGATTGGCTGCTGCTGGTCTGGAGGTGATCCAGATGTGAGCAGAGGGAAGCAGCTCTCTTTCATGAGATTTGACATCAACACCCACTGATGAAGTCTCAGTCACATCAGAAACTTTCTGAACTCTGAAACATCAGTGTGATTCTGCTTTCATCCAGACCATCAAAGATGAACACAACTTTACATCCTTAAAATCTTTGAGTCCAGATCTTGAAGTCAGGATGAAAGTCCAGCAGAAGTCTGTGAAGACTGTACTGATGATCTGGATCAAGTTCATCTCGAATGGAAGCACAAACATGAAATCTACATCTGATTGGCTTTTCTCTCGGCCAGTCCAGAATGACTTCTGCACAGAGACTGTTTTCCAATTCCAGTGATGCCTTTAGTAAGAACAGTCTTGATTTGGTCTTTCTCCCACATCCTGATTCGGTGAGGCTTTAAAGATGTCATTGCAGTTGATTGGAGTGTCTTGTGAGTGTTGTGTTCTGGCTGTTTTCTCCATCTGTAAAACATCATGTTCTTCATTTCTCCTTCTCTCTCTCCTCTATGAGTAGAGCTCTGTTGTAGATCCTGTTCAGGAGGGTTTCATTTCTGGAGTTGAGTCCCTCAAACAATCTCTAATATTGTTCTTCATGCTGGTTTGTGCTGGTCTTTGACTCTCTGCAGGGCTCCAGTCTTGGTGTAGCTGCATGACTGCTTCAGTTTTTTTTGCCTGATGTGAGTCTGATAGTGGGGTTTGTAGAGGATGGCACAGATCTCAGTCATGTATCCCCTCCTGTGAAAATGAAAAGATGACAACGACGTGATCAAGGACATATGATGACCATCGAAAATATATGGTTATAGAAATAGTTGGACCCCATCTTCAGTTGCACCCCTGGTACAGGCAGTATGTTGCATATGTGGAGTTCTTTCATTCATTTTTTTTTATTAAAATTATAACTGTGATGCACTACAGTAACTAGCAAGTAAATGTTTTAATTACAGCGGATCAGAAGACACTGGTTCATTACTGAATCTAACGGGGCTTCCATGGATCTGTGAGACAAAGTGCTGGGTTGGAGACTCTGATATCTGTCTCTTCCTCCTGCTGATTCTGACAAAATACAAAACTGCATTTTAGACAGTACTTAAACTGGTTTGTTCAAAAATGATTATTCTGTCATTCCAAACATATATGACATTACAAACATACAACAAAACTATAGAGATACAAATTAAATAAACTTGTTTTTTCAGATACAGTTGTTATTTACCATGTATACATTATTCACCTTTTGGTGTTTTATTAACGGAATGACAAATATAGGCTACAGTACCTTAAGACCGAATCCATGGATACTGACACATATCCTGTTTTTACCCAAATGTTTACGTCCACTTGAGCCATAACCGACTGTATTTACGTGAGATACTCCACACGATGGACATTTTGACACTATTTGAGCATTTGACCATTCAAGCGCGAGGAGAACTGATCGCGCGCAAGAAAGAGAGAAAGCACGTGCGAGAGAGAGAGGCTTCTGGTCTGTATCATTCAGCGCGATTCCACCTATCCCGCCACTAATCGATAACGAATTGTGATTGAAAGCATGCAGTTGCATTTTGGGTTTGTCATCATTAATTTGAAGTATTTCCCACCCTATGATGCTGACATTGTTTCTGCTGCTGCTGTCGGAGTCTCTGTGCACAGAAATCTGTCAGTTACTTCAAGCGAGGGTCTT
>JAOTNS010000894.1:0-24573 GCA_028476615.1 Culter alburnus
ATAGTTATGGACTGTTTTGATTTCGGTAATAACATCTAGAAGGTAAAAGCATTGATGGCATCTATAAAAGAGATATATGAAAGCGAAACGAAAGTCCAGTGAGGAGGACGCACGAGAGAGGCCTGCGCGTTTAATGGTATGTGTATACTGTAATACTGCATATCAGTGGGCATGCACTTTGATCGTGAAAGTGAAAGTGCCCTTTGCGGTCGCATCGCGGTGCCCCGTTTTCCATTTCTTCCCGATGTGCGCTCCAGTCCATTACAATTATAATGTCCATTACGGGTATACTTCATTTACCGCGAGCCTTTAAATAAACTCCTTTGGCCATGAGCGCGGAAAGACGCGTTCGGCGCATGCACACGTGCATCGCCCGTGGTCATAACAATTCACCCCCAGCCTGGTTTATAGCATTTATATATATAAAAATGTCTTTGGTCAAATTAAGCTGCAAAATAAATAGTTATCCCTTTAAATGCAAGGATTTGAAAGATATCAACAAAAAACGGGCAAAAAACTTTAAAGCGATTTTCTCAGGTTTTCAATGGAAAAAGAGTGCAGACGACCATAATTCAAATGGGTATATCTTTAAAAACCATTCAAGGTATGACTTTGACTAGGATATCATTTTAAAGCTATCTTTCCATTGATACCAAAATCTCAGAAAATCTCAAAATCTTACTGGTGACTTAAAAAAAAAAAAAAAAAAAAAAAAAAAAAAACTGTTCTAATGCGCTTGTGATTTGGCAGTGAAATTCGCCGATTTGGGTGCGTAAGATGTGAAGGATTATATGGTCCAGTTAGTATTTTCACCCCATAATGGCGGACGCGCTACCGGCTGCTACCAAAAAGTATCAAAGTGTCCGATCCATCCGATATATAAAAATATCCTTCAAGGATTATAATGGTTGTGAATGGTAACCCACATTCTGAAGACAGAAAAAAATGCATCCATCCATAAAAATTGACGTGCGCAATATGTGCAAAGAATAGGCTACACTAACAATAAGCAACACTTAATAGAATGTTCCACTGAAACACCGGCGCCAGCAGCAGCCCTGCGTTTCCGCCATTTGGGGTGAAAGCGAGTCGGCAGTCCATTAATATCAGCTGCTAAAAAAAACGTACTTAAAGCTGAAATCAAACTGAATGACATAAAAAAATACTATCACTAGTGATCATCAAATCCTTTTTACAGTTTATTTTACACACTTTGTGTTTAAGTCTTCCACTTTTTTCACAAAACCTTTGCTCTAGAAACCCAGTCAGTTTGGGTTAAAACTCTTTAAAAGGCTTATAAACACTGAATTATTACCAGCATATGAAATTAAATTAAGGACATGCATCAGAAAAATTAGGAATGTTGGACAATAAAATATGAATATAACAGCTTGATTTTGCAGTGTTTCTAATGTCACTGAAGCAAAAGTGTCCAAAAGTGGGAATTATGCAATAACGGACACAGCAATGCATCATGTATTATAAGATCATTATGTTTGTAGCGTGATCCATTAAAACGTACAATATAGCCTGTTTCAATTCAGACCTAGATATTATTACTATCAGGCTACTAGGTCTAAAATAGGCTATATTGTTTGCTGCAAACATGATGATCTTAAATTTATTAATTATTAATTTCTACTATTAATACATGTGTAAAGTTGCATAAAATGGAAATAATAACTACGTTAACTCAGATGGTTGAATGGTTGGATTCCACAACTGGTAAAATAAAACATATAAGACAATACAACATTCACTGTAGGAGCTATATACAATTTACTGGTGACTTAATAAAAAAAAAAAAAAAAACTGTTCTATTGCGCTTCTGATTTGGCAGTGAAATTCGCCGATTTTGGGTGCGTAAGTTGTGAAGGACTTTGGTCTAGTTAGTATTTTCACCCCATAATGGCGGCCGCGCAACGGGAGCGCCATCTAGTGGCTGTTTCCCAAAAAGTATCGCCTGTCGCCTCTTGGGTTTTATATATTTTTCTTACAAAAACACATCCCTTCGCATCAAAAGGCCTTTATTAACCCCCTTAAGAGCCGTATGGATTACTTTTTTTATGGATGGATGCATTTTTTTCTGTCTTCAGAATGGGTTAGGCTACTATTCACAACCATTATAAACCTTGGAGGACTAAGGATATTTTTTTTAAATATATCTCGGATTGTGTTCGTCTGAAAGAAGATTGTCATATAAACCTATGGCTTGAGGATGAGTAAATCATGGTCATTTTCATTTTTGGGTGAACTATCCCTTTAACCTCGGTGGACTTGAACTTGAAAAATGGTGTGTACCAACGTCTTTCTGCGTTTGAAACAACATTCCTTCTCATGTTCATTCCTGGTTATTTGATGCTATAAATTAAGTAGTGGGAAGAGATGATCGGTTCACGAGCCGCTTGAGCTGAGGCGCTACAGCAATCTGCCACAAAACGTTTTTTATTGTTTGAATTTCTTAAAAAATTACAGTTTGAAAGCTGGGACTTTGTTTAATATCACAAGTAACCTGCTCTGTCTTGTCTGTTGGTGTGTTGTCAGTGTCCTCTTTGCTCCTCGATGTATTTTTCACTGTGTGTGGCGTGACAGCGCCATGGCTTGTCGGACAAAGCAACAGTAACTAAGAGGGGCGGGTCTTTACGAAGGGTCAATTAGGTCTGAATAACCCTTTTGCAAATTCAATTTCCAAATATCAGGAGGTTGTTTGGCTCAATGGAAACATTACTAGACTAAACTGTAATACTTTAAATACTTTAATAATTCCTATACAATGTATACAACCAGTCTAAGAACTGGTACATGACAGTAAGTACAGTTAGATAAATGCTTAATATTTAATTAGTACAGTCAAAAGTACAGTCCAGTCAGTCCAGTTTAATTAGTACAGTCAAAAAATATTATTATTTTAAATAATTTTTTTTCTCATGCATGCAATATAAATTGGCTTTGAGTAATTAATTACATTTTTCATTCAATGCAAAAGTTGGATGTTATTGGAGAAATTAAATCTGCTAAGCTGTTTTATCGCAATCAAAGACATTTCCTTAATGTTTCAAAACTTGCTTGACATCCTATTTGCACATTATGGTGAATAATCCTATAGAAAAATATAAGAAAAGTATAGGCTACATTTCACAAAATCAACCGCTCTTCTGAATGTTGTCAATGTCTATGATGGTAACAACCCTGCCTGAAACTAAATTTTAAAAAAATATGTAATAGTAATTTTTTTTCTTTGCAGCAAAAAGTGGGTAAAGAAATATACAAGACATTTTCAATGTATGGTAGTGACAAGATGTTTGTAAGGGACAGTGTGTGAATGACCTGTACATAGATGTGTATGCACTGTAGTACATTCAGGCCTGAATTTCAATGTCCTCAGAGTGTGTTCACAGTCCACTGTAATGAACTGTGTATGAAAGTACTGTCAGTAACGTGGCAAAACTTATTGGAGAACAATGCAGTCAGGCAGCTTGGCTTCATAGACTATTAACATTTAAAAGGCATTAAGATGAAGAGGTTGACAACTTCAACCTTCACACCTTTGCTTATTATCATTTCTAACTTTTTAAATCAAAGTAATATTTATGTTATCATCCACCAACTGAATAATTCAGCTGCATAAGTTTTCAGGAGAAAGAACAATCTTTTCAGCACTCAACTAATTTATCAACCTCCTGAAGGTGCTGTTCTGGAGTCTCTGAATTATTTAATAGAAATACTAACACAGTATCATCAGAGTACTTTAAAATATATTGATTAGACATACTTGATGATAGTCATCAGTGTATAAAGTGAAAAGTATTGTAGAACTAACAAACCTTGGGGTACAGCAATGCTTGTTCTTACTGCTGTTGATAGTAACTTATTTACTTTGACACTTTGCTTTCTATTATGAGAAAAGAAATATACCATTTAATCATATAGGGGGTTTACATATAGCTGTATTCATTTCGACACAAGAATATCAACTTGAATTGTATCAAAGGCAGATGAAAAGTCCAGGAATAAAGTTCTTACATAGTTTTATATTTTTTCTAATATTCTATATTTTGAATGTCATTTATTTATAACTTTAACATGAAAATGTAAAGAAAATTAAAGGTAGATTCCAAGTGGAAACAAAAAATACTCATCTTGTTGACTGATACTATAGACCACATTTAGAATAGTGAAGACAAAAAAGAAGTAGTTTTAAATATGCAGTGTTTTAAAATCACAAAACTAGAAGTAATGGGTCCATTATGGATGCTTCTCCTTCACTCCTGTACAATTAAGCCTTTAAGTTTACACTAAGTGTGAATGAGTGTAATTTTTAGAAACATTCAGTCGAGTGTATCAGAACCTTTGGCTGGAACTGTAAAAAGGAATGATCAAATATAACTTTTGGTTGGTTAGAAAAATTAGCGGCTCCCTCGTGTGGTCAACAAAGTGTAACTGAGGAAGGGAACATTAGGCTGAATACTTGCTAGCAACCATTTCTACTACTGGATAGACAGACAAGGGGAGTAATGGGAGCTCAAATAGCCACATACTCGATCCAATTATCAGGAGGTTGTTCTCATTGGTCACATTACTACACTAAACTGTAATACTTTAAATCCTATAATAATTATTATACAATACAACCAGCCTAAGGACTGGCACATGACATATTATTACAGTATGTTGATTAGTCCATCTGACCAGCCATGAGAAATTGCATGTTCTTCATGGTAATTGATTATGTGGTTAATCGAAATGGTCACGATCCTCTCTTTAAACTCTTAAAAGACTACAGTCTATAATGTGATTTTGTAACGTTAGAAGCAGCACGCCGTTTGCAGCTGAACCACAGGTTAATATCACTAGAATAATTATGTTGAGGAACTTCAATAACCATGAAATGAAAGAAAGACCAACATATTAAGGTAAACGTAACCGCTAAACTTCTGCGCTAAGCTAGCTCTCCTGAGCTACGCCATTCGTTATTGCGCCCCCCAGTGGAGAACAGACTTCTCCAGATGGAGTTGTCCCAAATGTTCAAGTTAACATCAATATATCGATTTGGATTGAGTGTGTAGAGCAAATATACGACACCCTTATAATATTTACATTTATTGTAATAAGTTTTCATTAATGTTTTCTTAGAAAAGGTTAGAATACTTCTAAGTAGAAAATTGTTAAGTAGAGCGTTCGCTGTAAGGAATGTCACCATCTTGTGGTCAGTAGAGGGACTTTAGAGTTATTGTTTTATATTGAGTGCGAATTAATTTTATATGGGATGAAATAACGTGGATTTGCTTATATATTATATTATATTATATTATGTACAATTGTTATTACTATAGGTAGGCTAGTCTTCTGACCAAGCCAAACAAGAACTGAGATGGAGATTTACACAATTTACAAATTTAAAAAAAAAAAATCATATTTACACTTACAGAAGGGCATAATGAGGTCAAATACCGAACAGTATGGACTTTAATGCACAGAAATGCAATCTTTTGTTGTGTTAACATCAGCAACCAAAATAATGAATTAATTATATAATAGCCTTGGCAGCAATCTATTACTTTTAAGAAACGGATTAATATTTCCCAGCATGCTATTAGCCAATCAAAACTTCATTGTGTTTATTTTTTAAAACATCACTTAATTTGTGCAATGACAGTTTTAACAATGGCTTTGTTGGAGAAGCCCTAAAAGACAGTAGCAGAAAAACACCTCAGTGATCACTAATAAAACATTATGAGACGCTCATGAATAATGAAGGGAAAGGTCAGAGTTTATAAAAGATAGTAGTTGGTCAGGCCCAAAGAATCTTTATTACACACCACAAATCTGCCTATAAAGTACATGTTTTTGTAAATTAAGAATCAACTCAACCCCTTCTACTAGTTGCTGGAGTGGTGTCTTTCTTAAATGACAGCAAGCCATGAACTCTGTTACACAGAGGTGTTCACATAGCTCCACCAGACATGAAGGCTGTCACATGATGCATGAGAATATAAGTTACTGTTTTACAAACCCGATTCCAAAAAAGTTGGGACACTGTACAAATTGTGTATAAAAAAGGAATGCAATAATTTACAAATCTCATAAACTTATATTTTATTCACAATAGAATATAGATAACATGTCAAATGTTGAAAGTGAGACATTTTGAAATGTCATGCCAAATATTGGCTCATTTTGGATTTCATGAGAGCTACACCCCAGCCAACATTGGGTTTTTGATGGGCTGTCACTTGGGCCCTGTATGGGCAACCCAAGTGGGGCCCATAGAATTTTGTCCATCGGCTCCACACAGGCCCCATGTGTGTTAGCCCATAGGGGCACATGATGGGTCCATAGTGGGCTCATTTGTGTGTTCATTATAGGGGCCCACATGGGTCACATGTGGGTTCTAATAAATGGGGCCAATGTGCGCCACATACAGAACCCTTATGGGTCCCAAAAGGGTGATAACACTGGACCCACAAATGGCCCCTCTATCGGGTTTTTGTGGGACCACAGTGGGTGAGAACTGGACCCCATTTATATTTCTTTTTTATTCCTGTACGGCCCCATATGTGTTAGCCCATAGGGGCCCATGATGGGTCCATAGTGGGCCCTAAGTGGGGCTCATTTGTGTGTTCATTAGGGGCCCGCATGGGTCACATGGGTTCTAATAAATGGGCCAATATGGGCCACATACAGAATCCTTATGGGACCCAGAAGGGTGATAACACTGGACCCACAAATGGCCCCTCTATGGGGTTTTTGTGGGACCACAGTGGGTGAGAACTGGACCCCATTTATATTTCTTTTTTATTCCTGTACGGCCCATATGTGTTAGCCCATAGGGGCCCATGATGGGTCCATAGTGGGCTCTAAGTGAGGCTCATTTGTGTGTTCATTATAGGGGCCCACATGGGTCACATATGGGTTCTAATAAATGGGCCAATATGGGCCACATACAGAACCCTTATGGGACCCAGAAGGGTGATAACACTGGACCCAAATGGCCCCTCTATGGGGTTTTGTGGGACCACAGTGGGTGAGAACTGGGCCCCATTTATATTTTTTATTCTGTAGGTGAAATTAATGTGCTTTAATGAGCTCATTTGCAAAGAAACTTATGTTTTAGTAAACCTGTACATGAGAAAATATTTGTACTGTGAAGAAAATGACTTTCAACTCAGAATTTGTAAACCACCTTTTTATTGATCATAAGAAGAAAAATAAAAGTACAATAAAACAGGATAAGAGCATTGAAAATTCTTCAGTCCATCACTCCTGGGTTGGGGCAGACCCATCAGCTTCATATCTAAAGAACAATAATGAGAGAAAAAACAGAAAAGGCAATTATTTTAAAATACTATCAAATCATTAACAGGAGCACTCTCTTAAAAAGCATGCACGATTATGATCAAGCCATGCCAGTACTTTATATTTCTGTCCAAATAATTAAAGTAACACTTAAAGGGATTTCTACTAAAAGGAATATGAACAAGTTAAAGTTCAAAACGATGTGCCTGATATAACAGAAGTATGACTTTACAAAAGCACATTACATTACAAAAATAACACAACATAAATATAAAGATGATAAGATAAATAAAGCAGCATTTAACAACTTTTTTAACATTATTGAATTTAATTTAACTTTCAAAAGCTGTTTTTATTATACATTACAACTGTTAACTTTTAACTATTTTTGAATACAAAGTAATGTGCATGTGTATTATTCTTTTTTTATGTATTCATATCTTGTACCACGTGTGTGTGGAAATTGCTGCGTTATGACTGCGGAACTTTTGTGGATGTTTAAAATTGTGCAAAACCATCTCGCACCCTGCTGAGGCCCTGTTATAAAACATGCAAACAGTATTACTTTAATTTAACATGTATAGTTAGCATGTTACTACCTTGAAACCGATAACAATGTTTATTTTGATATGTGATGATAATGGCGCTCTGATCTGGTCCAGATCCAGGTGTTCTTCATGAAGTAGCGGCGCGTGCGCGACCAAGTGTAGCTGCACATCCCCCTCTGTTGGTGAACATGATCACTACACAATTGCTCCGATTAACCAGCAGTCCAGTGTTTGCTGGTTGGGCTTTTTTGCAATGCGAGTTGTTTTGAAAGAGCTATAAAACGGGGACATTTTCGGGGGCAGCTCCAGTCGGGGACAGAACACCAAAACCCGGGTCTGGTCACCCTATTATTTTGTCCATATTGCACAGCCCTAGCACGTAACTTGGCGCTTTTATGCTACAATGTTTATGCTGCAAAAAAGAGACGCAAAAATCAATTTCTGTTCCAAGAAATAAAGTTGTGTGAATTTGACATCTAAGCACGACGACAGAATAGATAGTTATTCGCTGTCTCTGCCAACTCTGGTGGGCTAATTTAAAAATGGTGCTCTCCCACCATCACTCCCTCGGCTGTTTTGAGGGAGTAATAACGTAGAAAATTACGATGAGACAGTTAAAATAGTGAAAAGTCGTATAATTAATTGCAGTCTATGCCAAAATTAACATTAAATTAATATAATTATTATATTTTACTTTTTATACTTGAGCTGTGTAGTTTATTGCGGTTAGCTTCGCTAAGTTTGTTTAAAATTAGACTCTTACATTACTAAATTTAAAAAAAAAAAAAAACTATAAAAAATTATACAATTATATAAAAACAAAATTACTGGTTAATATATAAAGAAATATGCATATCTTACCTTGAGATTTTCGGAAGAGTAGGACATTTTGAAGTGAATGCTGGCTTGCCAGTGGCGTTTTGTTTTTTTGTTTTTTAAATGAGAAGGCGGGAAGGCACGACGTCAATCATCGCATGACACAATGATGCATGACTGCAAGTGCTTCAGAGTGCCATTATCATCACATATAAAAAAAAACATCGTTAACATGCACAATTTTAAACGTCCACAAAAGTTCCACAGTCATAACGCATATGAATACAAGATATGAATACATAAAAATAATAATACACGTGCACATTACTTTGTTCATATTCCTTTTAGTAGTAGAAATCCCTGTAAGTGTTACTTTAATCATTTGGACAGAAATATAAAGTACTGGCATGGCTTGATCATAATCATGCATGCTTTTTAAGAGAGTGCTCCTGTTAATGATTTAATAGTATTTTAAAATAATAGCCTTTTCTGTTTTTTCTCTCATTATTGTTCTTTAGATATGAAGCTGATGGGTCTGCCCCAACCCAGGAGTGATGGACTGAAGAATTTTCAATGCTCTTATCCTGTTTTATTGTACTTTTATTTTTCTTCTTATGATCAATAAAAAGGTGGTTTACAAATTCTGAGTTGAAAGTCATTTTCTTCACAGTACAAATATTTTCTCATGTAATTTAAATTAGGTACAGGTTTACTAAAACATAAGTTTCTTTTGCAAATGAGCACATTAAAGCACATTAATTTCACCTACATGAATAAAAAAGAAATATAAATGGGGCCCAGTTCTCACCCACTGTGATCCCACAAAAACCCCATAGAGGGGCCATTTGTGGGTCCAGTGTTATTACCCTTCTGGGTCCCATAAGGGTTCTATATGTGGCCCATATTGGCCCCATTTATTAGAACCCATATGTGACCCATGTGGGCCCCTATAATGAACACATAAAAAAGCCCCACTTAGAGACCACTATGGACCCATCATGTGCCCCTATGGGCTAACACACATGGGGCCTGTGTGGAGCCGATGGACAAAATTCTATGGGCCCCACTTGGGTTGCCCATGCAGGGCCCAAGTGACAGCCCATCAAAAACCCACATGGGGCCCACATGCATGTTGGCTGGGTAGATTTTAGATTATAAGAAAAATTTATATTATATATATATATATATATATATATATATATATATATATATATATATGCTATAAAACATGAAATACTAAAAATTGAATAAATGTAACCAGTTGTTAGGGTTAAGCTGTTACCCATAATGGTACAAAAACAACTGTAAAAAACAAAATTTTAAAATTCTAAATAAAGCCCAAATGTGGCCCATATGGGACCCTCAAATTACCAATGTGGGCAACCTAACTGGGCCCCAAAATGTATTCAAAATGGGGCCCACATTCATCCCATCAATGTGCCCACTCTGAACCCATGCCCATATAGCCCAGATAAAACCCATGTGGGGCCCACATGGACATGTTGGCTGGGAGAGCCAGCCAACCAGTGCAGAGATGATAAAATTGGTGTCATGTGATCATATTTTCTTGACCTAGTAAGAACTCTAGCAGCTGCATTTTGGACTAATTGTAGCTTGTTTATTGAGAATGCAGGACAACCAGCTAGTAATGCATTACAGTAATCTAATCTAACTTTTCTTAATCACAAACAGATAACATGTTCCGTAGCTTTTACAATCTCCATCAGGACTTCGAGCTCACTCCAGAAATGGCTATACTTCTGGGCACTGTTCAGGGATGTTTCTATTTAGGACATTTGTGCTGTGGTGCGCTGGGCATCACTGCAATCATTTGTGAGATATTATAGACTGGATGTGACTGAACCATCTCTGGCTTATTCAGTGCTTGGTGTGTGAACGCTGCGTGATATATCTTTAGAGGCTTAATTGTGCTAACTGGAAGGCTGGTTCATAGAACATTGCAGTAGTCCAGTTTTAAGCTTTACAGTATATTCAGATAGGTACTGTATGGTCTGATTTTTATAATAGTGTTAAGTGTTCATTTGAATAGCATTGAGGTTTAACTGTTTAAGACTCAGAATACTATTTTAAACTGCAATGTTGAGTAGAACATTTTCTGAAATTGTTTGAGGAAGATCCATCAATCCAGGGTGGAAACTTTATAGCAGAAATGTTTGTGTGAATGCATTCAGTGAAGATGAGTATTACATTTTATGGAACCTTTTTAACTCTTATGGAATCTTTAAGAGTTCAAATTTGGATTCAAGTCACTCTTGATAATCAGCACTCTTATGATGTGAATAATAATTGTATCTTGCTGAAAAAAAAAAAAAACACAAAGTCTTATTATTTGATGAAATATACAGGTTTATTAAGAAAGGTACTTTTACACTAAACATTCATATTATATGACTTCAGTAAATGCTCCTTTCAAGTTTTAAAGATTCATTCTTCTTTGACCTGGGAAAGAAGGAAGAGGCAAACAGCCTTATTAACAAAATGTGCTCCACTTTACATAATGAAGATAATATAGATGTGCAAATGTCATACAGGACATGTAACATCAGCAAAATGCAATTATCATAGTTCCACTTTACTTCTGCTAAGAGGTAGTTCATGTATTTGGATAAACAATTTGTATAATGAAACAAACTCATCTACTCAGTCTAACCTTTCCAGCATCACGGCTCTTAACTCTGAGCTTGTTGACCTGAGACTCAGAAATGTCAGCACGCTCCTCAGCCTCTTCCAGCTCATGCTGCACCTTCCTCAACTTGGACAGGTAACCATTGGCTTGCTCCTCCTAAAGTTTATATATATATATATGGTTCATGTATCATCAAATTAGCATTCAAATATAAATAATTACAGTGTCAAAATGTTCTATTAGGTTTTACATACCGCCTCTTCAGACTGCCTCTTGTAGGCTTTGACCTTCAGCTGCAGTTTGTCAACCAGATCCTGGAGTCTGGCAACGTTCTTCTTGTCCTCATCAGTCTTCAAAAAATACACATATTTACTAGATTAAGTCTTGATCCTTTACTAAAAATAGGTATTGTCAGTACATACAATATTATACGAAATCTTTGTCTGAACAAACTTATGAGGAATAGTCATACCTGATAAGTGAGCTCTTTCACTCTCCTCTCATATTTGCGGACACCCTTAACAGCATCAGCTCCACGTCTCTGCTCTGCTTCAACTTCAGTCTCAAGCTCACGAACCTATAGTAGAGATTATTTTTAATCAAACAATTCATTCATAATTTATCATAATATAACATACTTCACAAAGTTCACATTGCCCACATCATAACTATAAAGGGGCTTACTCTGGACTCCAGTTTCTGGAGTTGTTTCTTTCCTCCCTTCATGGCCAGATTCTCAGCCTCATCCAGACGGTGCTGCAGGTCCTTCACTGTGACCTCCAGATTCTTCTTCATCCTCTCAAGGTGAGAACTGGTGTCCTGCTCTTTCTTGAGCTCTTCTGCCATCAATGCAGCCTTTTGTGTGAATGCAGAAATTCATTAGATCCACATTTTTTAAGTACACACGTGTCTTGGTGAAGCATTTGGCTGCTACTGTTACTCACATCAGTGATGGCCTTCTTGGCTTTCTCCTCTGCATTTCTGGCTTCCTGTACTGTGTCATCAACTTCACTCTGAACATGAATAAGGTCAGCCTCAAGCTTCTTCTTGGTGTTCAGGAGACTTGTGTTCTACAAAATGATAAGCAACAGTATGAACATTTTGAATGATGCTCTCAATTCCCTTAATTTCAGGGAAACAATATGCACTTACCTGAGAGTGTAGCAGCCCAACACGCTCGCTGATATCCACCAACTCTTGTTCAGCCCACTTTGCGGCCTCTCTCTGTCTGCTCTAGAGCACCTCTCAGCTCCTCAATTTCAGACTGCATCAGAGCGTTTCTGCGCTCCACCATGGCCACCTGCTCCTTCATGTCTTCCTGTCCTCTCTGGGCATCATCAAGGTGCAGTTGGGCATCCTGAACACAACGAAAGATTACAATGAGCTTTTGATGTGCTTTTTTGTTGGGCTTTACATAACACATGTTAGATTATAAAAAAATATTAATACATACCAAAGTCAAAAAGAAGTTACATACCTTGAGTTGTCCCTGAACGTTCCTGAGCTGTTTCTGGGCCTCAGCAGCCTGGCGATTAGCATGGCTCAGCTGAATCTCCATCTCATTAAGGTCTCCCTCCATCTTCTTCTTGATTCTCAGAGCATCATTCCTGCTCCTAACTTCAGAGTCCAGAGTGCTCTGCATGGATTCAATGACTCTCTGGCTGTTCCTCTTGATCTGCTCCATCTCCTCATCCTTCTCTGCAAGCTTCCTGTCAATCTCACTTTTGACCTGGTTTAGCTCAAGCTGGACACGAAGAATCTTGGACTCCTCATGCTCCAGGGTGCCCTATAAAATATAAAAACTGCATTTAAATATCAAAATGAAAATATATATTAACAACATAGTATAATGGTTCTAGCAAGAATTCCATATTGATCTTCAGATACTTACTTCAGCCTCCTCCAGGGCGGTCTGAATCTCTGCCTTCTCAGTCTCCACTGTCTTCTTGGCTTTTTCCAGCTCATGGATGCCTTTCCCAGTCTCACTTAACTGCTCTGTCAGATCTGAAATCTCCTCTATAGAAAAAAAAAATATATATATAATCTTTATCATAATAAACATTCATTAATAATATGTGCTTACTTTTTAATGCTCACTGAGAATTAGAACATTATTATTATTTTTTTCTAATTTAACAGTTTCATTCTTACGCTGCAGGTTCTTGTTCTCTCTCTTGAGGGTCTCCAGTTGATCCAGACTTTCTTCATAGGAGTTCTTCATCTTTGAACAACTCGGTGCTGAGTGAACGAGCTTTCTGGCACCTTCCAGCTCTGCCTGACCTTCCTCATATTTCTGCTTCCATTCTGCCAGGACCTTTAGTGGAGATATTTCAGGTTTGTTTAAAAAAATGATGAACAAAGCCCATTCCATCAATACTTTATGATAAGAGAATATCATACGACTAAAATTGTTTACCTTGTCAAAGTCTTCTGCTTCTTGTCAAGGTTAGCAGCCAAACCATTGGCTCTCTCCACATCAATCATGAGGTCCTCCACCTCAGCCTGTAGTCTCTGTTTGGTCTTCTCCAGAGATGCACATTTGGAGTTCACTGCCTCAACTTGTTCCTCTGCCTCTTGCAGACTGAGCCAGCTTCTTCCTGTTAAGTAATACACATGATTCTGAATTTGAATCTATAATATAGCTGTGAGATTGGGAATATTATTCAATAATATACATACTTGGACTCTTCAAGCTCCTCAGTGCGCTGAATGGCATCAGTTTCATATTTGGTTCTCCATTGAGCAACCTCGCTGTTGGCCTTTGACATTCCCCGCTGCAGCTCAGCCTTTGCCTCCTGCTCTTCCTCAAACTGCTCACGGAGCAGGTCACAGTCATGACGGGCTGATTGTACAGCATGGGCCAGTGCATTCTTAGCCTAGAGACAAAGTCACATAATATTAGCTAGTCTCTGCATTATAGTAATGGACAAGTATTTGTATGTATTGATTATGCTGTATACCTTACCTCCTCTTCAATATGCCTCTTAAGCTCCTCAATTTGCTGAGTGAAAGCTTGTTTGCCTCTGGTGAGCTGAGAAACTAGAGCTTCCTTCTCCTCCAACTGACGGCCAAATTCACCTGTATAGTTTCAGATTCACTGTGTCAGATTGTGCTATGTCTCTATCAGTTCATTTCAAAATAAATGGATTTTATTAGTCAACATTAAAAAAAGTCCTCTAATAAGACTTTGTTACAGTCAGAAATTCTAATACACAATCGTAATACACTATTGTTGATTTTTTAATGATTATTGTTAATTATTGACAATTTTGATATAATATTGATTTGTTCATGATTGGTCACAATTTGTCATTAGTTACCATTTTCAGTTTGAAATCTTGCTCTTTGAGCACTGAGATCATTTATCTGGCGACTGTTTTCATCATTCTTGGACTTCATTTCACTAACTTGGTCCTCAAGTGTGCGGCACATCTTCTCAAGATTGCCCTGTAAATACAAAAGTCATTAGATATTTGAAAAAACTTATCTTTTTGTAATATGTGACCTGTGCTGGCAAAATGAGTCATAATCAGCACATTTTCAAAAATTAGTCATTGTTAGAATCGCTATTAAAAAAAAACTTCAAAATGATGTATTGCAGAGTCAGCAAAGTCAATTTTGAGAAAAAGCTAGTTAAAGTTTTCTGAAGGTTCTAAAACAAAATCACATAGCAAGCATACCTTAAGATCCCTGGTAATAAGTCACCATATTGGATTCTGCTGGGGAAGCCCTTTCTGCAGATTCTGATACCCTCCAGTACACCGTTACACCTCAGCTGGTGGCGCACACCAAGTCAAAACTCAAATTAGAAAAATATATATTCAACTTTTTTTTCCATGATACCACAATTGTTTGATTAACATTAATGAGACAGACAGCCTATATATTAAGACCTACTCTCTTAAAACTGATCTAATATAATGTTTCACATCAGATGTTTTCCCCCAACAGTTAACCAAACGTTCACTTAAGACATAATAGATAATGTTTGTGTGAATACGGGCGTCTTTGTGCTCATGCTTTGGATCTGTCAGTCAGCGCAAGTAAGATAATTTTGCATGAGTTTGAAAGTCACATTTCATTGGTTCAGACTCATGCAATCAAGAATTCACTATGATTACTCACAAAGTTGGAATGCTTCGCTTTACAACAATATCAAACTTGTGCTGAGGGGAAGTACCAGTCGTCAAGAAGCCAGCAGAGAAAAACTGCAATTTTTCATGATTATTAAAACAAAGGAAAGATTTAGGAAGGTACACCTCTCAGAAAATGTACAAATAAAATAATTTTAGATGTTTAATTACTATTTGGAGCATTGGGATCACTAGACGAGGGCTTAATGAACTCATTTTTGTAAAAACCTCAAATTCAACCAAAATCAACATTTTTCACTTGTTTTGCCTGTAGCTCGTAATTAGCCTGTGCGCATTCCGACTCATTTTGCAAGCAAAGGTCACATATCGTCGCTGTCCGATGAAAACCACGTATGTCCATTTTGCCGATTTTGAGATTTTTCGACGGATTGAATGTCCAGGTTCATTTCCGTATACAGTATGCTTCACATATCTAAATGGCCAATGAAAAGTTGTGAAATCATGTCATCTGATTTTCACGTATATCCATTTGGTGTCAAAGCTGTCAATCACTCCGCGTATCTCCCGCCCTGTGGAAGCATCTCGCCGGTCTCGTGAAGTTTCATCGAAGCTCAGCACTGGATAGCCGAATAACACTGTGAGGTAAAGTATCAGCAAACGTTTGTTTTTGACAACTGTTCTCAAGTAAACGTTTCCCCCCTGACGCCAGACGTACGTCTAGGAGTGACAAAATTACGGTAGGACTGTGCAAACAAAGTATCTGTCTAGCATTACCATGTCAGTGTATTGATTCATTGTCCCTTCATAGTTTGCAAGAGACATTTAATAAATTTATAATTAATATTAAATAAACTAAGCGTATTTAATAAACTAAGATGTAGGCTATTTAATAAACTGAGCGTATTCATCTGTCAATATGAAACGCGACTTGGCCATTCTAATTAATGATCGGAAGAACGCGTATCGACCACCGTACTGTAAAATATGCACGTATGTCCATTTAAACTCAATTTGGTCAAATGTGGATTATATCATTACACTGGCAAGAATATGGTTACATGTAAAGATGCCGTACCAAGTATGACAACACTACATTCAACTGCTTTTGAAATACGGTGTTTTTTCACTTCCTGAAAAGTAACCGTTTTGGACATACGTGAGTTTCATCGGGCAGCGACGATATATTCTTCAGAATATTTCCCAACCTTTGCTTTGGCAACAGCTTCCATGTTGCTGGAAAGATCATCAATCTCCATTTTGTATTCACTCTTCTCCTTCTCAAGCTTCTGCTTGACACGCTGCAGGTTGTCGATTTGCTCTCCCAGCTCGGCCACACTGTCTGCCTGCTTCTTGCGTAGGGCAGCAGCTGTAGCTTCATGCTGGAGGGTGGACTCTTCAAGATCACGACGCAGCTTCTGGAATTCAGCTTCACGCTTCTTATTCATCTCGATCTGAGCAGAATTGGCTCCTCCAGCCTCCTCAAGTCTCTCACTGATCTCCTCAAGTTCCCTGGAGAGATCAGCTCTCTGTTTCTCAACCTTGGCACGAGCAGCACGCTCAGCCTCGATCTCTTCCTCCAGTTCCTCAATGCGAGCCTATGGTGGAAAGTAGTTCATTAGATTTTGGGTGATAATGTATTTGATTATAATGATCATGATGTTTGAAAAAAATCTCGAAATACCTGAAGCTCTTTGATCTTCTTTTGGAGTTGAGCACCCAGAGATTGTTCATCTTCTATCTTGCTAAGCAGCTGGCTTGTTTCAAAGTCTTTCCTGTGGGTGTTCAACAAGAAGTAGTTGTAAGTTGTAAAAAAAAAAAAAAAAAAAAAACGATAACACAAAAATAAAAGTTTTGAATGTTTTCAAAGATTTTGCTTTAATTACTTTTTTATTTTCTCATCAGATTGCTGCTTGTCATTCTCCAGGTCCATGACGGACTCTTGTGATAATTTCAGGTCTCCTTCAAGCTTTCTCTTGGCTCTCTCCAGGTCCATGCGGAGCTTTTTCTCTTGTTCAAGGGAACCCTCAAGCTACAGGAAAATGATATATAAAATATGGGAAGGCTTCGAGTTTGGAGTTTGGCCCGAACCTAAAGAACTCCCCCCGGTTGTGATAGGAATTAGTTAGAACTAGAAGTGAGGAGATGGGTTGGTGGAGGGATGCTGATAAACTGTTAATGAACAGAGGTAAGTATGCTGTATATATATACCTCTTATCATTAATTGAGTTGATCAACTGAATGCGCTCCTCTTGTATTAATTAGGTTAATTATCTGAACGTGCTTCTCCTGAACTTTGTTAATAAAACATAATTGAATATAATTAAATTACATAATCAACTCACATCATCAACTTGCTGCTCAAGTTTTGTCTTGGATTTGGTCAGGGTGTTGACTTTGTCCTCCTCGGCTTGAAGATCATCCAGTGTCTGCTGATGTGCCTCTTGGAGGGCTTTTTTCTCCTTCGTAAGCTTGGCAAGGCTCTCATCCTGAGATGTCATTTCCTCAGTCAAGTTCTTGACCTGTGTGATTTTTTTGTTTCAAGTGAGGTTATATTTTACAATTTATATTTATATCAATATATAAGACAGAGATTAAATCTAATCTTAAACCAACTCAGTCTCCAACCTTATTCTCAGTGGCATGTTTCTCCTTCTCCACTTTAGCCAAGGTAAGCTCCAGGTCGTCAATGTCTTTCTTCAGCTCAGAGCACTCATCCTCCAGTTTCCTCTTCTTGGCTGTCAGTTCAGCATTGATTTCTTCCTCATCCTCCAGCCTCTCAGTTGTCTCTTTGAGTTTAGCTTCAAGCTGGATTTTGCTTTTGATCAGACCCTCACACCTCTCCTCAGCATCTGAGAGATTCTCTGTTTCCTGTTAGTAAAATACAGTGCTATTTCATTGGAAAACATTGCTCATTTTAATGAAGTCAAATTCAGTCAATTAAAGTAAAAATACTCACAGATGCTACTTGCAGCTGCAAATCATTTTTCTCTTGCAGCAGTGATACCATCTTCTCTTCAAGCTCCTTCTTTTTGGCTTCAGACTTAGCCAAAGCCTCTTTACATTTTGTAAATTCCTTTCATGCCTGACAACTCCTTCTCAGTCTCTGCACTCTTCAGCAGAGGCTTAATCTTGTAGTAAACTTTCATCCATGGCCAGTGTTTGACATTCATGAATGAGCGGATGTTGTATTGGATAGTGTAAATGGACTCCCTGTGAATAATTCATCATAAAATGGCATAATCATCATTATTTACTGTTTACACAGTTATCATTGATTTCACCTTTACTCATGACAATACTCACCTCCTCTCCGTCATTTTCACATACTCCTTCCTCATCACGTAGCCACGGCAGAGAGCCTGAGTCATTGTGACCAGAGTAGCCAGTTTCTCATCACGCATCTCCTCAAGAGTACCCAAAGACCAGCTTTGAAGAACACCTGAATTATGTAAAACAATAATCAAAAGATATTGATTTAATCTGTATAGGCTAAATGATCATATCAGAGAATCTTTGAAAGTTCACTGCTGAATATGAACCTTTGTGTGTCCAAATCTGTACTCATCATGAGGAACGTCGATGGATCCCAGGAGTTTCTCACTGGCCTTCTTGTTATCCATAAACTGTCCTTCAGGGATAACACCAGCATTCAGCACCTTGTATCTGTGGAAAATTTATCAAAATACTTCATGTCTTTTAATTAGGAGCCTCCTACAGGAAATGGTATTTTCATGTGGTCTAATTTACCTCTGCTTAAAGTCACCATATTGGATTCTGCTGGGGAAGCCCTTTCTGCAGATTCTGATACCCTCCAGTACACCGTTACACCTCAGCTGGTGGATAACCAGGAAGTTCTCCATGAGACCTATAACGAACAGTTTACACCATGAACATGGAAAAAACTTCATCATATACTGAGTGCCAGAATTTCTGTCATGACAACTCTTGGAGTGTTTGGCATGGTATTGGGTTTGACAATGTTGTATGTTTGGTCTTGGCAGAATAGATCTGCAATGTTGCTGCTGCTGCAGAGCAAGTACGGGACTTGCTACTGCCAGTACATACACGGCACACTGCTGTGAGTAAGTAAGAGATGCTGCTGCTATACATATACCGTACATATTTCTGAAGTGCTGCTAAGGCAATGCTACCAAAATATTTTGAAGGTTGAGCACGCAAGCTCATTGGCTACTGATACGCCAGGAACCTATAGATGATGTGTAGATAATAGACAATATAGATTTTGATATGATTACGAGCAAGTTGATTTAAAGGACCTATTAGCCTGCGCCATCTAGAGTTTCATGGCAGAACTTTGTATATCTTAAGTCTTTAATACTTTACCTGGAGTCTTGGACTCATTAGGAATCAGACAGCGCACAAAGTGAGGGTGAGTGCTCCTCAAGTTGGTCATAAGTTTGCCCAAGTTCTCCTGTGGAGAATAGAAAAGGGTTGGCATGCTTTGTATTTCATTTTTTCCCTCAAGTACAGCAATATTGCTGTGATGTCATCTTTATACATACCCTGAACTGGGAGGACACAGTCTGCATGGATCCACCCTTCTTCTGCCGCCCTTTTAGTAGTATCTATTGAGATACAAATATAAAGCAACATGTATAAATGCAAAAAAGAAAAAATGTTTGGTTAAATTGTTGTTGTTTTTTTCTTTACCCTCAACAACAGGTGGGTAGAGAGAAGCCAGCAGTTTGTTAGAAGACTTCTGGTACAGCTGCAGAACAGATTCATTCAATGGATCCTTGTTCTTGTCCAACCAGCCAGTGATGTTGTAGTCCACAGTTCCAGCGTAGTGAACCAGGGAGAAGTGGGCTTCAGCCTTGCCTTTGGCAGGCTTTGTTTCTGAAAAGCATTGTTTTTGCCAAGATGCTGATCATACAGCTTGTTCTTGAAGGAAGTGTCTGAAGCCTTGGGGAACATGCACTCCTCTTCAAGGATGGAGAAGATACCCATGGGCTGTTTATAAAAGAATGTTATTTATTACAAAAAATATGACATTTTGAAAATAGACAATGGAAATGAATAAATTCATAAACCATTAAAAACCTTCTCAATGAGTTCAATGCAAGAAGCCAAGTCCATGCCGAAGTCAATGAACTCCCAAACAATGCCCTCCTTCTTGTACTCCTCTTGTTCCAGCACAAACATGTGGTGGTTGAAAAACTGTTGCAGTTTCTCATTGGTGAAGTTGATGCACAGCTGCTCCATGCTGTTGTACTGGAGGAAAAAATAACAGAAACATTTACTGACTTCTGAATATGATTCAATTTGACACAAAAAGAAATAAAATAATCATTCTTACATCAAAGATCTCAAAGCCAGCAATATCCAGCACACCAATGTAGAAATTTCTTTGTTGTTTTGTGTCCAACATCTGGTTGATACGAATGACCATCCACAAGAACATCCTCTCATATATAGATTTGGCCAAGGCACTAACAGAGTTGTACACCTGAATAGATAGAGTAGATATTTAATTCTGCTTCTACAATAATTAGCCAGATTTTTGGTTGAACACATGGACATGCTGGAAATGTTACTATACTTGTTGCACGGTCTGGCCTTTGGTCACAAACTCATTTCCGACCTTGACTCTGGGGTAGCACAAACCCTTTAGCATTTCAGCAGAGTTCAAACCCAGAAGGTAGGCGATTTTGTCAGCCTCTGTTAAATACATTTTAAAATAAATTGTCTTAGCTCTATAGTCTTTTGTGTATGTGTAAAATTATAATAAAGCAGGCACCAGGTACTTTTATTTTTAGATTTATTGATATGCACAGCAATGCACACTTCTAATTTATATTTACACTAAACATTTTACGCACAGTCGATGCAGCTGTTACTATTTTAAAGTCCAGGATAAAACAGAAGCACTAAGACTGGTCTCAAGATATATTGCAAAAAGCACACAAGTCTCACCCTCATTGCCGTCAGGCTCAGCCTGCTCCTCACGCTGCTTCTGTTTAAACTTCATGTTACCATGATGAAGCACAGCTCCAGTGAACTTGTAGATGCCCATTTTCTCCTCAGTATTGAAACCCAGAATGTCAATAGCATCCTGTAAATTACAGAGAAGAATGAGATCTATGATTTGCCCTATTTATACAGAATATGTCAATATTCAAACAGCAATGACTCACATCAGTAGCATCCAGCTCCACTTTATCATCAATGCTGGCCACTGTGATCTGACCCTGACTGCACATGGGGAAGTCATAGGGGTTGGTGGTGATGAGCGTCATTTCTGTAAAATACACAGCATTTATGAAAGAGCATCTTACAATATTATCTGGCATTGAAATTTGAATGAAATATGTGCACCTACCAATCAGCTCAGGCTTATGGTTGGTCATCATCTGGTAGAAGATGTGGTAGCCTCTCTCATCTGGAAGCTGGAATGACACTCTAGACTTCTCCAGCAGATCTGTTGAGAGAATGTACTTGAGTCACAATCATCTGAAGCGTGACAGACAAGACAAATGTGCAGGATGGATCATTGAAATCGTGTCCACCTACATGTCTCAATGTCAGCACTAGCCAGTTTTCCAGAGGTACCGAAGTGAATTCTGATAAATTTACCCTGTTTAAAACAAAATAGCATAATACATAAATAATAATAATTTCTTTATAGAAAACTCTGTATAGATCTAACTCAACTGACCATCTGTACTGTAAATAAACAGTGGTTAACTTACAAAACGAGAGGAGTTGTCATTTCTCACAGTCTTGGCATTACCATAAGCCTCAAGCAGAGGGTTGGCAGCAATGATCTGGTCCTCAAGAGAGCCCTGTGATGTTTGAAGGGTTTCAGTTATTTAATATTTCATGTCTAAAGACTGTTTGCAGGCATTTCACAAATTCACATATCATATAGTTTGTGTAAATAATGTATATGAAATAGTTTTGTATCTCATACAGTACCTTTATTTTACCCTCTTTCTTTTTTTCACCACTACCTGATACTGCAACTGTGGCAAAGTACTGGATGACACGTTTGGTGTTCACAGTCTTTCCAGCACCGGATTCTCCACTGGTTTATGAGAGATTAGAAAACAGAAGATTAAAAGACATGTAGACTGTTCAAAGTATATTCAGAAGTTATTTTCTAAATTCCAGAGGTGTAAAGAGTACCTAAAAACCATACTTGAGTAAAAGTACTGATACCTTGCATCGAAAAATGACTCAACCACAAGTTACAAGTAACCAATTCCAATACGACTTGAGTAAAAGTCTTAAAGTATCTGATTTTAACAGTACTTAAGTATTTTTCTCATGCTAAATGTAGGCTCAGAGATGCACTAGTCCTGAGAGACTGCCAGTGAAAATAAGAAACAATTGATTTGTAAGATGAGATATCAAGTTTATTTTCTAAAATCAAAATAAAACGGAACACCTCAATATTGCAAAAATCAAGGTCGACACAACAACCTTTTAAATGTCTAAAAACTTTCAAGTCTCAGTTAAGCTCAAGTAACCATAAGTAAACCAATATCCTTCAAAACGGTGTTGTCAATATAGCGGAAAATAAAACAATGTTAAGTAAAATGTAATAGTCAAAGTCTACTGTATGTGCTGGTTTGAGTCTCATCACCACTGCAGTCAATTCCTCATCTAATAAATCAAACACCTGCGATCAGCAACTACCTGTTAATGCACTCACATTCATGTAAAGTAGCCTTGTGACAAGTTTTGGGGGAGTAAAGGCAAAATGCACAAGATATAGTACCTTCAATGCCCTTAGATGGCGATATCGCTTCTTTATATCAGAAACTAACTGCTGCAGAAAAAGTTAGCTGCCATGAAAAATGTAATTTGTAATTGCATTACTCATCAGAAATGTAGTGGAGAAATAAAAGGTATATTTACTTGATCAAAAATGTAGTCAAGTAGAGAGTAAAAGTTGCCAATCTTTGATACTCAGTACAACTACAAAGTAGCCAAAAAGATACTTAAGTACACTAATTACATTTACTCAAGTACTTTACACCTCTGCTAAATTCTATTTTGTAAATATCTCCATAAAGACTTGCCATCTACATTATACTTTCAATTTTTAATTTTTGTCATGGTCTGTGATTAAATGAAAATACTTACGTAATCAGGACAGACTGGTTTTCTCTATCTGTTGATTGTAATTTGTAAAAAATATCCAATAAATACTTCTTATATTAACAGCATCATCTAATTCACCTTAAAGAATTATATAATTCAATACCATAATGTCTTACCAGTCTGCATAAACTGATAGGCGTTGTCAGAGACAGAGAAGATGTGGGGTGGGGCCTCCATACGCTTTTTGCCTCTGTAAGCAGTCACCACTTCTGGATCATACACTGGGAGCATCTTGTAAGGGTTCACAGTTGCGCAGAAGAGCCCAGAGTAGGTCTGAAATGAGTAGAGAAGTGGTCAGATTGCAACAACACAGACAAAATTAACTTAAAACCTGTTTTATGTTGTTTCAGAACCTACGTAGATCATCCATGCAGCATAACGCTCTTTGAGGTTATAGCACAGAGGCTTCATTGAGATGGGTCATCATGGCCATGTCCTCAATCTTGTCATACTTGGGAGGATTCATTGGGTAGACATCTTCTTCCTTAGCAACTCTCTCCTATACATTTGATAAATTAGATATTAGATATAAAAGAAAACAATGTAATAATTAATTTAATGAGCATCTACATAAAATGGAAATTAAAACTCACCTCTTTAGTGTCAAGCAAAACAACTGTGACTTTGCCACCATCTTTGCTCTTAATTGTTCCCTTGAGGTACAACTCTTTGACATCAGCCACATAGCAGGCAGTCTTGGCATCAAATGGTTTGCTCTGAGCCTCGATTCTCTCCTTTCAGGCTTACGAAGGTAAATGGCAGCCTTGCCATATACGGCCATCTCCGCGTCCGTACTCATGGTGGTGGCTTACTAAAGAGAGAAAAGATAAAATTATCCTTTAAAAATTTAATAATTATTCCATGTATCAATAAAGGCAAGACTCACATGAATTGTGTTAGGAAAGAGACATATTCCTAAGTTTAAGCTTACACATGAATACAGACACATAAAACTATACTAGATAAACAGTTAGATAGCAAGCAAGAAGCAGGTAAGGGGCCCATTAAAGGCAAAAATGTCGATTGAATATGTCTTTCTGGTGAT
>JAOTNS010000895.1:0-33943 GCA_028476615.1 Culter alburnus
ATTTCCACGTAAGTTTCCTCGATTTACTTACACCTCACCAACAAAACCTTTACTGGACGGCCATTTAAAATAAGTCTTAGGATATTTTAATGTCATTAATATTTCATAAGAACATCCATTTTATATAAAACACTTAACTAAAAGGTAAACTTGAGTGATTAAGCCATTTAAATGCCGTGCAGGCTCTGGGCAGATGGGTTTTAAACGCCTCTATTTCATCTGTCAATCACATTAAACACTTTCAGTCATCGTGTAACAAACATATGGCAGTAATATTGTACTTAAAGGGACAGTTCTGTCATCGTTTAAAGCCAAGAGATCCTTTTGGGCAAGAACATGAAGCGAAAAATGCCTCAGAAATATTCCCAAAGAACACGATTCACACATGCATGAAACCGAATTCACGTGCACAAAACATTTATATATTCATAAATACATTTCACAAACGCAAAACACAGTTCATAGATATCCATCTGCTTGCTGTGTCTCGTGAGGATGACTGAAAGCCATTGATCAGTCAGAGCTTTGTCCAGCTCATGTTCAGATGAAGAGCTTGATGCTCTCGAGGTGAAGAACTCCATGCCAGAAGCAGGATATCGTATGGTTCGAGGGGCGTACAGCGGGATAGGGTGTGTGCATCCATGCTCCGTCGGTGTTCCCTCGAGGATGACCAACCTGAGATGAGAACATATAGTGTTCCTTACCCCAAGAACACCAACCACAAACTAATAAATCAATCTTCTCTGATGGGATAGTGTTTCATCAAATGTGAATCACAGAACCTCTTTTTCTATGAACACTATAAATATGGATACAGTACTCTTTTAATCTACTGTTTTTCCTACTATATAGTGGGGTTCATCACAATGTTCAAGTGTTTTTATGTGGTCTAGAAGCCCCAGTGACACCTGGCATCATAGTTAACATCATAGTTTTCAGCTACAGATACCAATGTGTCAATTCATTATTCACATTAAGTCATGATTCATTTTATTCATCAGTAAAAGTGTCCAAAAACTGCTCTGTTACTGTGTGTCATGAGTTTGACTGAAAGAACATAAATATTGATGTCTGTCCATTCACTGAGATCAGGAGCAGATGTAAAGACTCATGAATCTGAAGCTTTACATTACAGCAGGTTTGATCCACACATTTGTTCAGGTTGAGTTTCATAAGAGAGCCAGTAGAGTGATTTAAAGTCATATATAGTGTGGTTCATCAGTGCTGGTTCTGCTAGGCCTAGGGTGGCTAATGTCGGTCCTGGAGAGACACTCTAACTTTTTTTTCCTGCCACGCATCCAGGCCAGCTTGGATGTCTTTGGAGAGGGGTGGGACCATCCCATGAGGACAGAATAAAATCTGACACCTAATCAGTTGTGCTCCAAAATCCAGTTATGGATCCAGAGCTAATAAATGTTAAATGTGAAAAAAAAGTAAAATAATTTCTTTAGGATGCAGCCATACCAAACCCTGAATGGGAGGACAGCAGATACTCAGAGGGCCAAACCTCGGGATGCATGTTCCTGTGCTTGACATTTCATTACCACACGATGAAATAGCACAACTTAAAGAGGGCAAGTAAAAATTAAAAAAGTTAAGTTCAAATAACACGCCTTATCTTTTTTTTCTTTTAAAGAGGCGTATTAAATTGAACAAACACTGCCCCCTGTTGACTCTTTCTAGTTCAATGAGACCAGATCCACTGTGAACAGATTGTAGGAACATCACCATATGCATGTTGAGTGCGGCGTAGCTCTGATAGTGACAGGGAAGCGTGTGTGTGTGTGTGTGTGTGCAACAGGGAATTTGAAGAGATCCAGGTTCTCTTCTGACACCACCCGTCCCAGCCTGAACTTCATCATTTTTTGTTTTATCACCCTCAAGCTCCACTTATATTGTTAGTAAAAAGTTATGATTTAGAAAACATGTCCATTTCCTATGGGTGTATTACCTGTGTTTGAAAGTGTTTGGGTCACACCTCCAGTGAGTTCTGGTTAGCATCTTCACATACCAGGTGAGCGGTGCTCAGGTGTGACTACCTGATTCGTTCTTGTACTGATGAATCTAACTTTGAGATGTCACAACTCCAAGAGACTACTTTTATCAGCAGGATTACATAGATGAGGCTGAATAAAAACTTAAAATATATTTTTATACTATAATGACCTCCTTTATGTCAAAAGATAAATGGCAAATGTTAAATGCGTGTTATGGGACAGCAGTCTTGTTCACATGGCTGGCCGTATGATAGGTATCTTTCTGCATGGAGGTTCCTGCCTATCCGGGCTGAGCATACAAGTGGCCATCTCCTAACTGGGGCAGTGCAGACAGCGCAGGATTGCCCCGATTAGATCACAGAGAAACCATTAGTTTGTGAGGACTTGAGATCAAGGACCTGCGCCATGACAGGACCACAACGCAGCCCTGAAGTATCGCAGAGATCGAGTCAACTAGATCATCCATTGTGAAAGGCCTCATCGACACGACAGCCAGTGCCACAGTTCCTCAACAGACCGTCCATACCGGCGTGATGAACATCCTCAACTGGACACGACCACAACGCAGCCCTGAAGTATCAGCAGAGATCGAGTCAACTGGATCATTCTTGTGAAGATCTCATCAACCGACAGCCAGTGCACAGTTCCTCAACAACCGTCCATACCGGCGTGATGACTACAATCCTCAACTGGACACGACCACAACGCAGCCCTGAAGTATCAGCAGAGATCGAGTCAACTGGATCATTCATTGTGAAGATCTCATCAACACGACAGCCAGTAGCACAGTTCCTCAACAAACCGTCCATACCGGCGTGATGAATACAATCCTCAATTGGACACGACCACAACGCAGCCCTGAAGTATCAGCAGAGGTCGAGTCAACTGGATCATTCATTGTGAAGACATCATCAACACGACAGCCAGTGCCACAGTTCCTCAACAAACCGTCCATACCGCGTGATGAATACAATCCTCAATTGGACACGACCACAGCAGCCCTGAAGTATCAGCAGAGATCGAGTCAACTAGATCATCCATTGTGAAGACATCATCAACAACACCAGCCAGTGCCACAGTTCCTCAACAAACCGTCCATACCGGCGTGATGAATACGATCCTCAACTGGATGGAACTGAAATAAATACTTTGATTGTTGTGATCCTATCAGACTTATGATAGCAACCTGATTCGTAACACCTATTTGCCACCTGTTTGCCACCTGATGGAGTTTGGGTTCCTTGCCGCTGTCGCCTTTGGCTTGCTTAGTCGAGGACACTTGACATTTGACTGACATTTGATATTCAACAGTATTCTTGACATTATTCAACAGTGCTTTGATCTGCCTGCATTGACCTATTCTTTAAGAGCTGCTGTGCAGCAAAATTATGTACCAGTTATCAATGTAAAGCTGCTTTGACACAATCTGCATTGTAAAAAGCGCTATATAAATAAAGGTGACTTGACTTGAAGCACAGCTCTGGCCAGATGGGGTGTTTTATTTTTAAACCCAGGATAAATGCAGGCCCAGCGAATGTAGAAACACCTAGTGGTGCAAGAGGAGTGTGTGCAGCGGAGCACATGTCTGCTGAAGTGAATGTGTGATTATGATTTTATGAACTTTAGAGTAGTGTCATATAACTCACATGGGCTGCACTGGGACAGTGTTGGTGACAAAGCGCAATGCATTGTTACTGACAGCTTCTGGAGAATGCGGGCATTGTACGTATACAAGAGACTTTTATCAAACAGGATCTAGACACACTTAATTCTGTTTAATGATGATGTGTATGGTGTGGAGAATCTAGGACTGATTTAAGTATGGAACAGTGTGTGAATATCAGAATATCAGGGGTGTGGCCAAGAATATGATCCACTGATTAGTGTGATTAGATTAGACGAGATTGGTGATCGTAATTAAAGTGGAACAAAAAGAATGCTTTGTTATTTTGAATGTGTAACTCCTTATGAATGTTGTCAAAATGAAGATGAATATATCAATTGCCTTTTGGTTTTATTAAGGAAAGTGTAGACTTGTATATTTATTAGGGGACATGAATGCGATATATCTGATGTTAAATCTTTGTTTGTCTAGTTCATTTTGAAAACGGGGGAATTTTCCCTTAGGTGACTCTTATGGGGGATTTTTGTCATTTGAGGCGGAGTGTGTAAATAATTATATATAATGTTACCTAATGTTATTTGCTCACTCAGTGTATTTGTATTTTTACAATGAGGTTACAATTCTTATGCTTGTTGACACACAGACAAGGAAGCTTGATTTAAGTATCAAGCAAACAAAACAAATAAACAAATTACAAGCAGAGCACAAAAAATAACAGAAAGGTTTTCAGGTCTATTCAGGTACAGCAGTGCTACAGAAATTAATACTTCAAATGTTTCATCGTTTAAAAGTTGAATACAGAAGACGGTCTGGCGGAGCTGGATATTTTACTTCATAACTTGTTAAATATGGATATTTTTTTGCACAATGCATCTTTTCGCTTCAGAAGGCCTTTATTAACCCCCTGGAGCCGTGTGGAGTGTGTTTATGATGGATGAAGCACTTTCTTCAGCTCATACTCACTGATCCCGTTCACTGCCATTATAAAGCTCTGATGTGTCAGGATATTTATTAATATATCTCTGATTGTGTTCATCAGAGAGAAGAGAGTCATATACAGCTAAGATGGCTTGAGGGTTTGTAAAGCTTGGGGTCATTTTCAATTGAAAGTGAACTAATCCTTGAAAGTCCAAAAGTCATGCACAGAAAATGAATCTGACTGAAAAACACACAGATCAGAGTGAGAGCGAGTGCTGACATGTCTGACTGACATTCTTCTCATTCTCACGTCTCTTCCTGGAAACATTCACTTCATCTGACAGAGCTGCTGTTCAACAGTTCAGAGAAGAGTAAAGAATACGAGTCTACAGCTGCAGTTCAGTTTAATCATCAGACACGAGAAAACTGCAGCCATTTATAAAGACACTAGTGCTGTCATTAAATGTTCCTGCACTTAGATCCGCTTCCTGCCTGCTCATTCACACCCGTCGATACATTAATATTATTGCATTCTTACTGTATCTTTCATTTTTCTGAACACATGAACTTGACATGCAGCATCCTGCTGACACTCTTCTTAGAAAAACAGTTTCATTAAAACACCAGCAGTGACTGCAGCTAAAGCTCTGTTCATTCTCAATAAGAAGCTTTGTAGACACACTAACTAGTTCATTTCTGTGATTAGTGAAGCTGGTAATGCTGTTGGTGTTTAATCCTCATCTGCTGAGATCTTCAGAGATTCAAGGTCTTTATCTTCAGTTGATTTCATAAGTCAGTAGTTCTTGTGTTTCTGTGTGTATAAAAGACATTCTTCACACTTCTTCATAACTCACAGCTCGTCCTGAAAACCTGTTTCACTTGTTTTACTGGAATGGTCTGATGAAACGGCTTGTTTTTATCTAGTTTCCTCAGTTTGTTTTCATGTGTGTGGTGAAGTGGGACGCATCGAATTGATCTGAGACCCTGAGATCTGGCAAGTTCTTTTTATCCTTTTATTTAAAGCCATAACTTATGATTACTTATAAACCAAACAAGTAACATAGAGCTAAGAAGAACAATCTTGTGATTGTCAGTGGCGATTTCATTATTTCTTTCTTTACTGGATGAACTGGCTGATGAATTGAAGGAAATTGAAACTCCACCAATCAAGAATGAAAAGCTCCACAGCTCCAGTGTAGAAAGTGTTCACTTTTGAGAAACCTTAAACCTGTCCAGCCGTCATAATGATAGATGTGTTGATTTTCCCTCTTTAAGAGGTGATGTATGTGTAAGGGGACGTCGCTGTTTAAAAGCAGAGCTATAATCCACGAAAAGCATCTGCACATAAGAGAGAGACATTTTTTAGTTTAGTTTTATGATTGTTATTAGAATTATTTTAATATACACCAAAACACAAATTCATTTAAAGAAGATGTTGTTTTCAGTAAAAGCTAAGCAAAGCAGACAAACAAAATCATGTTTTATTATTATTAAATATATAATTTTTTTCCCCCGAATATATAAATCTGGATCATTTACAGTTTTTAATTCACTTTGGTACTATTTTCACGAGTAAGGTGTACATTTTCAAAACTCTTCAAAACTCCAAACTGATGTAATTGAATCGTTAATGTTTGTAATAGCATTGATCTATGGAATTACATTTGATCCAAAAATAATGAACGTAACTTTTCAAAAAACTAATAAAAATATAAATTGAATCTGAATAAAATGTCTTTGAAACTTAAAAAAATAAATCGCAGGCAAAAAATGTTTGACTTTGTTTTAATACACTGCATGTTTTGCTAACAGTTTCTTTTCTTTCTTTCACTGATCTTTACTTACAAAAGCATTTCCAGAGTTTTCATTTATGCTTCTGAAGTTTTCGTTTACGATCCCAGAGTTTTCGTTCGTCTTTCTGGCACAAATCTCTCGCGGGGGCGGGGCCAGCAGTGGTGTGTTCTCATTGGCTACTGAGTTTTTGATTGACAGCTTCTTCTTGACCTGGAAGTGAAGACGTCAGCTTTGTGTTTACAATTACATGTGTGGAGGTGAGCGTCTGTAAGCGGCTTCTTATGTCATTTTAGTGATGTAAAGATAGGAGTTTTTGTTATTTTATCTGTAGCTGCTGCTACTATAGTGAGATGATTTCTAGGCCTAGCACAGACAAATGATATAATCATCATCATCAATCATCGTCGTTATCTGGATACTCGCGGTAAGTCAGTATTTTTTTACGTTTACAAAATCAATATAAGTAACAATACTTGCTTTTGCTTTTTCAGATGGAGAGGTATTTTAGAGCTCATTTAGAGCCCACTTTACAGCAGTGTTGTCTTGATGTAACCCAGTCATTACAGGATCTGGTTATGTACTGTACATACAGCCCTGGATTAGATCATATTTAAAGGGGAAAAGGTAGTTTTTAATAATAATACATATAAAGTACTGTGCAAAAGTCTTACGACACCATTAGATGTTGTTTTAGCAATGGTATAGTGACCATATAAATTTTTTTTTTCAGACTTCTTATTAGAATATGACCAGGAAATACTTTAAATTTGTAAGCATTATTAAAAAACAGAAAAAAGACTTCTACAGGCTAAAGTGGCAAGTATTTAGTGACCTCTCCTTACACTTGAGTAATAGTGAGAACCTGGCTCTCTCAAACCTAAATGGAGGGAAAATGACTGGAAGGCCAAGAAAACTTTCAAAATCTGATCAGAAGTTTCTCCTTTGAAAAAACTGGAAGTCTAGGAGGTCACGTTAAAATACTTATTTTGCTTATAGAATCAATGTTGTTCTGATTTTTTTGTGTGCATATTTCCTGTATTTTTCTGTTTGCTTGTAATAAAGACCAAAAAATAAGCATGGGTGGTAAACATTGCTAAAACAACAAAGCTAAGACTTTTGCACAGTACTGTGGCCAAATGCAAAACCTAATACATGAAAGTAATTATGGCTGAAATTATATATATTTTGTTTGAAATAAAATATTTTAAGTCTGCATAATTTGTTATGTGGGAATTCAAAAGCAGTTTGTATTGTTAGATTATAAACATCTGATTTCTTATTTTCTAGGGAGTGGAGCAACTTTTTCCATTAGCAAAATTCTGATGCTGACCCAGAGAGGGAGTGGTAGCCCCAGAGATCCACTGTCCCCATCAGACAAGAATCTTATTTTGTTCAGACACATCACCTTTGACTGACTGGATCTTGATCTTCAACCCTGATTATGCAAATATTTTAATTTTTTTGGAGCTCTATATTAAAACAAGACCCAGTTCACAACACCACAAGAGGTTGTACTTTATTCTTATTAGTCCATACTGATCTTGGATTAGCATACCAACAACATATGAATGTTAAAGTGATAGTTCACCCCCAAAAAATTCTCATATATTTTACTCACCCTCATGCCGTCCAAGATGCATATGTGTATGGGTTACAGTTCACTTATGAGATGGACACAGAGATGGACTATTTTCTTAAAGATATTTGTGCTTATGTGGAGAATGAAAGTCATACAGTCAAACCAAAATGTATTCAGACAACATGAACATTTCATTCCATTCATTAATACAGTTTATTCACTATATTTAAAAAAAAATGGTAATAAAATGAATTTTATGAATTTTACACATGTATTCTATAATAGGTGCTTGTGCATTTTTATAGTAATGTACTGTATATCATGAGAATACTGTGCATTACATGAATATGCAGTTAGTGTTTTGTGGATTCTGGTCGTTCCTTTCACAACATAATTGCATCCAACACTTTCACTTTGATACCTGTGTGTATGCCGCAGTGACACGACTGTTATTTTCATATTGTTTGAATCCTTCAGAATTGAGTGATCATTAATTGTGATGGTGTATGTGCATATGCTAACAATGGGTAGAGTGATGGCCATGGTTGCCAACCTTGATTACCTGGTTGGAGTGAGACTTTCTTGACGGCTGAATATATACATGTATATATAATATTATTCCTCTTAAATTGTAACAGCACAACCTAATCAGACACCCAATAGAGAAGAATCATCAGAAATAATCAAATATTCTCCGAAAACACTGGACATTATGCAATATTTTCAGTATTATAACCTTTAATGTACAATTAAACCTCAAGACATTATCGCGTTTGATCTCTCACGCTCCTAAAAGTTTATGTCGACAAAGTAGAAGCCGCAGATAAATACAGATAAAATTCAAAACAAAACTCATATCTTTAATTGAAATAAGAAGCCGCTTACAGACGCTCACCTCCACACATGTAATTGTAAACACAACACTGACGTCTTCACTTCCAGGTCAAGAAGAAGCTGTCAATCAAAAACTCAGTAGCCAATGAGAACACCATTGCTGGCCCCGCCCCCGCGAGAGATTTGTGCCAGAAAGACGAACGAAAACTCTGGGATCGTAAACGAAAACTTCAGAAGCATAAATGAAAACTCTGGAAATGCTTTTGTAAGTAAAGATCAGTGAAAGAAAGAAAAGAAAATGTTAGCAAAACATGCAGTGTATTAAAAACAAAGTCAAACATTTTGCCTGCGATTTATTTTTTTTAAGTTTCAAAGACATTTTATTCAGTTTCAATTTATATTTTTATTAGTTTTTTTGAAAAGTTACGTTCATTATTTTTGGATCAAATGTAATTCCATATATTGATCCAGTTATGATGAAGTTATAAAACGGTCATGAGGTTTGGTGTAGAACAGAGTTTGCTGCCAATACAGTAAATGTTGTCACTGAATCTATCATGTAGTTGTTTTTTATAAGTGTGATTACAGTAAAGTTCATCAGTGTTTCCTGAAATGAATCTTTCTGAGAGCGTGTGTTGACATGTCTGACTGTCATTCTTCTCGTCTCACGTCTCGTCCTGCTGGTTCTGTAGAAGTGAAAGAAATCCCAGAGCTGCTGTTCAACACGACAGTTCAGAGGAAACAGAACGAGTTTCATCTTTCTTCAGTTGTTTTCATGTGTGTGTGTCCTCTTATGATGTGTCATTGGTCACTTCTGGGTCTTTACAGTTTTTTTTATACTTTAGAGCAATTTCACAAGCAATTGGTACATTTTCACAAACTCTTAGTATTAATATCACAACTAATCATCAAAAGTGTACTTTTTTAACATTTCAGCATATTTTCAATTGTGTGAGCACAATACACACAATCATAAAGTATCATTTTCACAACACAAAATAAGTGTTTCATCTCTATACAGTAATTGACTTTCATAATGCTATTACTATCAATCTTTTGATTTGCATCTCTTCTCATTCAGTTTAATACATTTGTCTTTATTTAATCCAACTGCTTAATCAATTAATCATTTGGTACATCTCTAGATTTCTATGGATACAGTTCCTATAGATATAGTTTCTACTTTGTTTGCAATTTCCAATATGGATATCCAAAAGTAACAAATTATTGCAAATTATTTGCATTATAAGCATATTTGTGAACACAGATCAGGATTGAGTACGAGGGAAAAGAAACAGTCAATGACTGTATAACGTCAGATTGATCAGAAGAGAGACAGGTGACGTCAAATACAGCATTTTACATTACAGTTTGACATGTGATACTGTAAACAGATGGTAGAGACTGACACATTACTGTAACGCACTATGGTTCAGTGAGAACATTTACTGTATTGGCAGCAAACTCTGTTCTAGCACAGAACATCATGGCCGTGTCATACTGACTGTTAAAGCAAGGGCGTAATTTCCACTGGGGACAGGGGGGACATGTCCCCCCCACTTTTCAAAATCCTGTTTGTGTCCCCCACACTTTCAAACTAGTTTATGATTTTTTTTTAACCGCACGCGTCATGGAGGAGCAGAACACAGAGAGCCTGCCTGTGTAGATGCGCGCGTTCGCGTCCAAGAACGTCGCGTGCACACTCTAAAAACAGCTCATGTGAAGGTTCTTCTAATGAGCAGGTTTCGCCGTTGCGGCACAGTCAGCGATGAAACGCCAGAAACGGCAACAGATGACTTTATGAAATGAAAGAAAGGAGATGTGAGTTGGTTGATTCAGTAAAATTAGCTCAGGTCAGGATAATCATATTTTCTGTCTACACCTGTTGATGTTATTGTTAACCTTGACTGAGATAACGTTAACATACACCAGTGTGATACATTAACTAGACTGTGGCGGCCCGCCACATTCTAATTTGTCCCGCCACAGTCTCAAAATGAAACGGAAATTAGGCTTGTCGCGATATTTAAATAACGTCTGATAATTGCGCTCTTTTATACGGCAAAAGTGCGAGTAAACTGAGCTAAAGAAATAGACTAGCATTAAGTTTTCGTGCACTATATTCAAAGTCATCTGAAGCCATTACATGGCTGCAGCTGTCAATCATTCTTTGTTCAACTTCAGCACTCAAACAGCGCGTCGCGTTTGGTAACGACAGTCAGCACGGTAAAACTCTCCAATATGATATATTCCGATTATAATACTTGATATGTAGATAAAGGACTGTAGATTGGCATAAACTAACTTGATCTTGCTGGAGTTTATTGCTGTTTCTAAACGATGTCATCAACTGTTAGATGCAGATATACACAGGGATTCTCTTTGTGCCGTGAACATTTATAATGCGCAGCGCAACTGCGCGCTCTGACTCCACATTGCTTCAAGCACATCATTCTGCACCCGGGATGCGCATTAGCAGTTTTTGCTGCTGTTTTGAACCGTTTCATATTATTATGGTTTTGCACACTGAAAGATTATTAATAGCCTATTTTGTTCTGTCGTATCTATAGCATGTTGCCCCATTTAAAAGCTGCACAATACATTTCAAATAAATGTCTTTTAATCTTACATTTAATAAAAATACATATAATTCTATACATATAAATATAAATCTAATATTTTTTTTATTTTATAAGAATACAAATAGTAATTTTAAACTTTTTGTTAACATTTGGATTTTATAAAATTACTGTGCATAGTTTTTTTTCAAGAATTAGGCTGGCATACTTTTTGCTGCTGAATTATATACTCACCTAGTTTATTTATTTAATTATTGGTCAGCTTATGTTTATAAATTTGTATTTATTTGTTGATTTCTGGATTGTCAAAGAGTGACCATGAGTAACCATTAGTTGCACAAATGCAGACGTATAGATACAGGCTCCCACTAATAAATTAATTCAACAAAGGTAACCTCTTTTGCAACATTTTTAATGGTTTAAATGTGTACTCTACGGCCCGGTTTCACAGACAGGGCTTAGGCTAAGCCAGGATTAGGCATTATTTCAATTAGGGTATTTAAGATGCTTTTATAATCATACCCTAGAAAAAAAACATTACTGATGTGTATCTTGAGACAAAACAATGGCACTGACAAATTTGAAGACATGTCAGTGCAAGTTGCTTTCAGTTAAAACAGCTCAAATGTGCATTTTAGTCTAGGACTAGCTTAAGCCTTGTCTGTGAAACCGGGGGTATATGTTTGTCCACTTATGAACGATCATTTAGTCTATGTTGTATACATGACTAATGTGTCCTACCATCACCAATAAATAAATTATTTTTAGAGCACAAAATTGTTTACAAGAGAACAAATTTCTTCATTGATCTAGTCACTTAATTTTGCTCTCAGAATGCACCAGATTTATGCATGTAAATTTAAAATGTACAAAACTTTCCTACAGGGGGGCATGTGAATAATTGTAATGGGATAATCAGGATATCTAAATAAGACAATATCATTGGGCGGTTGTTGGCGGGTGGATTATTTATTTTTAACAGTGGATTCAGGTACAACTCAACGCACAGACTTTTTCTTTGTTCAATTTGGATACTGAACATGGGTTGGAGCTCTTTATTTTGAACTCTCAAAGTTCACCAGATTAATGAATTTATCTTTAAAATGTACAAAATTTTCTTCAGGGGGGGCATGCCCCTGGACCCCCGTAGAGGGTGTGTGTCCCCCCCACTTTTCAAACCAAAGTTACACCCTTGTGTTAAAGGACTAAACTGAAAGAAGATCATACTGTTGTGTTTCAGTGATTACACCAAATGTTCTCATTACATATCACAATGATCTTGTGTTTGAAACAGTGATTATGTGGAATGAAAATATGTACAGCTAGAATGAAAGCATGAGATCAGGTTAGTGTTACAAGATCAGTTTGGATTTTTGTGTTTTGAAAATGTACAGCAAATAAAAACCCTGCACAAAGCAGAATGTGGTAAGCAGGACGAGGCCGAGGGCTGTGAGAAACTCGAGACCGGTGTGGCGCACAGCTGACGCTCATTAACACTCGGCCCTCGTCCTCATCGCCACACAGTAATTTAGGAGTTTACTGAGGCAAAAGACATATTGGACCCTAATCTAAAATCTCAGAATTATTTATGCAGTTGTAACTGTGATGAAAATGCTTTCATTGCACATCTGAGCTTCATTAAAAACACTGTAAATAATAAATCTACATGCACTTCAGATGCTGCTTCTGTTTCCTTTGCAGTGCAAACATGGATTTTGTTGATACTAATTTAATTTGTTCGATTGTTTAATTTTTTCAGTGCTATACAGACCTAAATCCAGACTGAAATTAATCGCGTTGTTTTCATTTAAAAATGTCAAAAGTAGATTAAGAACCACCTTCTCCATTATTAGCCAAAAATGGCCATTTTTAGATCAGTCTATAATTACTGAACACTGAAGTGTCCAGACTTGTTTATTTTTTAAAAGGCTACACCAGGACAGCTTAAAATAGGACAGGACCAAGTAAAGTTCAGGTACAGTTTTTATCGAGCCAGATCAGCCTCAAAAATAATACATTTAAAAAACAAAATTAGCATAATTATTATCCCAAATGCTCACACAAATGCATCTTACCTAAATAAATTAAAAATGCTTACACAAATAAGTATATACCAAGTTCTTGAATTAATTTCCATCACACATTTATGAATTATGTATTTATGGATCGCTGAATCTGCATTTGTGAATCGTCACACATGTGTGGACTGCTCTGAATTTGTGTCCTGGCAAGTTAATATTCATAAATATCTTTTTTTGGAGGATGTTCTGTTTAGCCAATCACAGCAAGCTTTTAATCCACCAATCAAAACGCTCCTTACTGCACAGACTCAAGAAGATCAATGCTGCACTTGTACTGTGCATTGTTACATGATCGGGTCCTTTTTACTGTATAAAGACATTTTAATGGGTGCTCCCTTTTTAGGCACCTGATTATAGTTTCTATAAAATCACATTATGATTTATATCATTCACACAAAATACAGTTAGCTTGCTTTCTTATACACCAAAGCTGCACATACCCTGTTTATTCAGATCAATCTGTAATGTTATTAAACAAGTGTTAATTGTCCAGATATTTCATTTAATAACAACAGTTATGTAATGTGTTCTGTGCAGTAACTTTTGATCAGGCATTAAAAACAGCTACCTCCACCTGAGGGTATTTTGTTTGTTTTTGAACACTAGACCAGGGCTGGCGATTCCACATTCAGTTCTTTCTGCACAACTTACTGTATAATACCATGATAAACTCCTTTTGAAGATCCTCATTAAAGGTACACACAGGCTTCATTGACATCTTCGTGTCTGACCTGATCTCCTCCACGCTTTCTAATATCCCGCCATTACTAACTGCAACAAATGATAACGAATTGTGATTGGATGGTAATTTTGTTCTCCAAAATATACTATGATGAGATTGGCTACCTTTGTTTAGGCTATTCTCGCGTGACAGAAGACTACTACTTGCTTTTATGATCATCTAGCAATAAAGACAATTTAGGAAAGATGAAATATGGAGCAAACTTTTTTTTCATAATAAGTTGAAACACTAAAAATAGATCTTTTTCTTTTTGTCCTGCAGCTGTGGATCGGTGAAGGACGATGGCATCTGTGAAAGATCTGCTCAAGAACTCCCTAAAGATCTGGGAGACGCTGAACTAAAGGAGTTTCAGTGGGAATTAAAGAATGAGTGTATATCAAAGTCTGAAATGGAGAATGCAGATAGGTTAGACACAGTGGATAAGATGGTGGCACGTTTTGGACCAGAAGAAGCTGTGAAGATCACCGTGAAGATCCTGAGGAAGATGAACCAGAATAATCTGGCTGAGCAGCTAGAGAACAAACACAAGCAAGGTAAAATTAAAATGAAGTTGTTAAATGTGCTGTTTAAAATATAAATAAAATGTGAAACTACTAATGATTTTTTATAAATATATTTGAAATAATAAAGTTGTACTATTTTTCTATAACTGATGTCTCACAGAGTGAATGTTTAAAGAATAAGTGAATAACTGCTTTTTTAGCTGAATCTTTCATCTCTCTGTTTTGCTGATGTGTTTGTATGGTTTAATGTCACAGTATTTTCATTCTGATCTCTTTCTCTCTCACACAGCTCAGGCTGAGGACAGTATTGAGGATCCTGCACTTGTTGGAGTCAGTTCAAAACCACTGAAGGGTAAATAATGATCACTGTACAGAGAATCCCCAAACTCAGCCACTTTATCCTGGGTTATAGAATAACTCATAAATTAAAAACTGCTTTTTTAGCTGAATCTTCCTTCTCTGTTTGCTGATGTGTTTGTGTGGTTTAATGTCACAGTATCATCCTGATCTCTTTCTCTCACACACAGCTCAGGCTGAGGACAGTATTGAGGATCCTGCACTTGTTGGAGTCAGTTCAAAACCGCTGGAGGGTAAATAATGATCACTGTCGCACAGAGAAACCCCTGTAGGCCATAATGTAGGCCAGATCAGATGCTCTTGACCACTGCATGTTGTAAATGATTAGTGTTGAATCAGTCTTTCAATGGGCCTAGATTGGTTCCCAACCTTTTAGTGTCGTTCCCCATAGACATTTAACATCTTTCTGCGAACTCCCTCTCTAACACTCGGACTGCAGTCACACCTTTTCCATTATGGGACAATATTTGCCCCCATAAATTGATTTACAGGTGCATTTTTACCTTCATAAAGGCAAAGTTTTCTAACCATATTAAATGTCATGTTTTATATCATATTCTTACAATTCCATTAATTATGTATTAATAAATAAATGAAGCAATAAATTGAGATACTTTGAAATATTAAACAAACTGCCAGTAGGTGGCAGCAAGTCACTGTCTTAATGAGTGAGTCATCGAGTCGTTCATTCTTTCAGTAATGAATGGGTCAGTGAATCATTGACTCATTGAATCGTTAACATTAATGATGCAAAACACCGTGTTAGTGATCTTTCAGGCTCATTATAAAACTGTAGCAGGACAGATGAAACTATGGCAGGTAACCACTATAGTAAAATTAGCCATTTGATACAGAGTGATACAGAGATTTAAAAAATGTATTTAGATACTACTTATAGTACATTTGAACCCATAGTGTACTACAAGTGGTCTCCATATACATTTTTTAAATACAGAGATAGTATATTAAAAGCACATTTTAGTTCATATTTTATGGTGTCTCAAAATAGCACAGTTGAGTACACATAGATGATGTTAAGATTCTCTTAATATACTAACAATTATTCTTTAGTAGTTCTTAAGTACAAAATTAGTACACGAAAATAGAGCACATTATAGAAGTGTACTTTTTTCGCCTGGGGTACATCGCAATGCTGATAAGCCATGTTCAGTAACAACTTTTGAATGTGAAATAAAAAGTAAATGTTGTGTTTGTGATATAGTACACAACCACGGATCAGTTGTGCACTGCAAACGCGGCATATGTGAATGCACAAAAGCGCGTGCTGCTCCTGCATCGCATGCACATAGGCATGACGGGGGTGGTGTTCTCGCTCTAATCCTGCGTTGTCTTTTTTGGTCGATATTAACCAACGTTTCATTTCAACAAAAATAATACCCAAAGCTTAAAGCCTAAAGAATTACATTTGTTAGGGTGACCATATTACCTATGTGCACATGTCTGAATGTTTAATATGGTGCTGTAAATTTACCTGCTGCAACTAATGCTGTTGCTAATATGTCGTTAATCTGTCGTAATTACGTAAAATTAAGGAACAATAGTTGCCCCCTAAATTTATTTTCCAGTGTAATTTTTCCTTTATAAATTCAAAAAAGAAATATGCAATAAGTAATACTTCAGTCTTATCTTACTATATTCTAAATAATATTAGTTATTTATATATTTAGACTTTTTTTTTGAAACAAACAGCGGTGGACAGGGGTCAGCATGGGCACCCTAACTGGTCTGCAGCTATGCAGCCCCATACGCAACAAACTGTCATGGGGTCCGCCCATGACCCTGTTGCTGGTTCACTGCTGTTCCTACTTTGGACCACTTTTGATAGATACTGACCACTGCAGACCGGGATCATCCCACAGGAGCTGCAGTTGGAGATGCTCTGACCCAGTGTCTAGCCATCAATTTGGTCCTTGTCAAACTCACTCAAATCCTTACGCTTGCCCATTTTTCCTGCTTCTAACACACACTTGAGAGCAACATGTTCACTTGTGCCTAATATATCCAAACACTAACAGTTGCCGTGATGAAGAGATGATCATGTTATTCACTTCCTGTCAGGGCTCATAATTTATGCCTGACCAGTAATATGTTATCGTGAATTAAAAAACACATATCGTGATTGAGATGAATATTTTGATCTTTACCCCTAAAAGGGTGTTTAAGAGTGAAGACATTTCCATGCTGTCAACTTAAGCATAAGTGGGATTCATTGAATAGTAGAAGCACAGTTTTTCAAGTTACCACACATGTGTGATTATTTTTGTAATAGGAATATCAGTTTTTTAAATAAAATAATAAAACCGGATCACTTTTTGCTGACATTTCCCTCTTTCTCAAAGGCTCAGCTGCAGAGGACAGTAAAGCTGCTCTTCATGAGATCAGCCTCAGACTGAAGCTCAAATAAAACAGGAGTGTGAGCGAATATTGGTTGGTAATTCTCAGAGGGGTCGTCAGAAATACCTGACGATATTTACACTGATCTATATGTGGTGGAGAATGAGACTGGAGGAATAGTGAGTGAACATGAGGTGAGACAGATCGAATTCAAACTATTTGATGCCAAGGACACACCATCCAGTGCAAACATTTTTAAAGTCCATAACGGTCGACAAAACAAAAAAGTGTTGACGATGGGCATCGCAGGGGTAGGAAAAACAGTCTCTGTCAATAATTCATCCTTGACTGGGCTGAAGGAACAGAAAATCAGGATATTGCCTTAATTTTCCCTCTTCCATTCCGTAGACTGAATTTGATTAAAGAAGAGTACAGTCTATAGGACTTCTTAAAAATACTTCTTTAGTAGTCCTGAAGAACTGCCCTCTCTTCCTGATGGTGACGGTAAAATCATGTTCATCTTTGATGGGCTGGAAGTGTCGCTTCCCTTTGAACTTTAAGAGGATGACGGATTCAGATGTTAAAGAAAAACAACATTGAGTAAGATAATAACAAACCTCATTAAGACACATCTGGTTCCCTCTGCTCTCATCTGGATCACATCCAGACCAGCAGCAGCCAGTCTGATACCCCGAGACTACATTGATCAGGTGACAGAGGTGCAAGGATTCAACGATGAGCAGAAAGAGCAATACTTCATCAAAAACAGCAGTCCTGAGGTTGCTGGAAACATCATCCGTCATATCAGGAAATCCAGGAGCCTGTACATCATGTGCCACATCCCCGTCTTCTGCTGGATCTCTCTCACTGTTCTTCAGCCTCTACTGGCTCGAAAGAGCAATGACAAAACACCCACAACTCTCACAGGGATGTACACAAGCTTCTTACTTACTCAGCAGCAACAGATGGAAAACAAATACTGTGATGACTCTCAGCCTAAAGCCAGAGCCAGGTCTTTTGATGAGATTATTCTGAAGCTTGGGAAACTGGCCTTTCAACAGCTGGAGAAAGGAAATCTGATTTTCTACAAAGAAGATCTTGAGGAATGTGGACTAGATGTCAGTGAAGGGTCGGTGTTCTCTGGGTTATGCACTCAGATCTTTCAGGAGGAAAAAGCTGTTTCAGCAAGAAACGTTTACAGCTTCGTTCATCTCAGCATTCAGGAATTCCTTGCTGCTCTCTATGTGTTTTTGATTAGCAAAGATGAGAAAGCAAAGCTACTTTTTCAGTCCCTGAGAAAAAAACTGAGATGGAAACTGTCCAGAAAGACACAGTTTCAGCTTCATAAGGGTGCGATCAACAAGGCTTTACAAAGCGAGAACGGACACCTGGACCTTTTCCTCCGGTTCCTCCTGGGTCTCTCTCTGGAGTCCAATCAGAGTGACCTGAAGGAATTAGTGCCAGGACTGAAACTCAAAACAGAGAATATGAAAAACACTGTTGATTATATCAAAAAGAAAATAGAGAAGGAGAAATCAGTGGAGAGGACCATCAATCTCTTCCACTGTCTGAGTGAACTGAAAGATGATTTTGTGGAGGAAATTCAGAAAAACCTGAGCTCAGGAAATCTTTCAGCACAGATTCTCTCCTCTGCTCAGTGGTCTGGTCTGGTGTTTGTGCTCCTGATGTCAGAAGAGACTCAAGAGAAGTTTGAACTGCAGAAATACAGAAGATCTGATGAAGCAGTGATAAGACTGCTGCCAGTGATCAAAAACACAAGAAAAGCACTGTAAGAGTCTTCATTACATTCATTTATATGCACTGTTGGTCTTTTGTAGTTGGGACTTCTTTTTACATGGATGACTTAGACAGTTCAGAAAAATGAATACATGTAAATGTAAATCAATGTGTGTGATAATATTAAATGCCAAAGTGTCTCTACCATCAGACAAGTTGAACTTGAGTTTTACTCTTTTTATTATTCTTAATTGTATCATAAATTAAAGAAACTGAAAATACAGGTTTGATGTTTTATGAAAATTGTTTTAGCTTTGCATACAATCGCTACAGTCAAAGGTTTTTCCAAGTTATCTATGCTCTAGATTATATAAACACTACTTAAGAAGCATTGATATCAAAGCATTGATTGTTTTGTTCGCTACACAGGCTACAGTGTTGTAATCTCACTGCTCAGTGTTGTGAGAGTTTGTCATCAGTTCTACAATCATCAAACTCCTTCCTGAGAGAGCTGGACCTGAGTAACAATGATCTACAGGATTCAGGAGTGAAGCTTCTTTCTGATGGGCTGAAGAGTCCAAACTGTCACCTGGAGATAATGAGGTTTGAGTTTAAATGCTTTATTTATTTATTTATTTTCCATTAAGTTAATTATTTATAAACACACTGCTAAGACTGATTCTGTATGCAATTACATTTTGTTTTTATTGTTCAGATTTTCCACCTGTAATCTCACTGCTCAGTGTTGTGAGAGTTTGTCATCAGTTTACAATCATCAAACTCCTTCCTGAGAGAGCTGGACCTGAGTAACAATGATCTACAGGATTTGGAGTGAGGCTTCTTTCTGAGGGGCTAAAATCCAAACTGTCAGCTGGAGATATAAGGTTTGAGTTTAAATGCTTTTTTTATTTATTTATTTATTTTCCATGAAGTTAATTATTTATAAACACACTGCTAAGACTGATTCTGTATGCAATTACATTTTGTTTTTATTGTTCAGATTTTCCACCTGTAATCTCACTGCTCAGTGTTGTGAGAGTTTGTCATCAGTTCTACAATCATCAAACTCCTTCCTGAGAGAGCTGGACCTGAGTAACAATGCTCTACAGATTCGGGAGTGAGGCTCTTTCTGAGGGCTAAAAAGTCCAAACTGTCGGCTGGAGATACTGAGGTAAATGGTTTTAAAATAATTAACAAAATGCTTTAAATGATTACATTAATGATTATAACCGAATGTGACATTTGTTCTCGATGTAATGGAAATAGTCAATGGAAATTGATCGGGCCCGATACCAAGCTCATGTACTTGTACTCGTACTCGTACAAATATGGATTTGCTTGAATCTAGAGATGTCCCGATCAGGTTTTTTTGCCCTCGAGTCCGAGTCATTTGATTATGAGTATCTACCGATACCGAGTCCCAATCCAATACTTCTATAATACATAAAAAGAATAAGAAGAGCGAAAAAACAGATCCAGGATGTTCCTTATTTTTTATTTAATTCACCTTATTTTAACATTCAACAGCTCTGTTAACAAACAGAGCACTTCTGTGAGGTAGCTTGAACAAAGTAATAAATAACATAAATTCTTCACTTTTGGACTTTAGTGCAACAGTAAATATAAAAAAAGTCTAATATAAAAACAAATAGCACCTCAACTTAAAATACCCGGCAGGCATGTAAACAAATAAAAAAAATAAAAGTGCCACAGTTTTTGCAAAGCCAGTAATGTGCTTTTAGGAACTGCACTCCTAACTCTTACTGTCATCACAGTTTGCTATGGCAGTGTTGTTGTAATCAACTTTATAATACCTACAGACCGCAGACATACTCGCGTTTTCCGCTTCAAGCTGCTTCCATGTTCTACTTTGCCGGCATTTAACCAATAGCATCTCTGCAACAAAGTGATGTCATGCCGCACGCATGTGGAGTCAAAAGGGTCTAACTCTGTGCCACCGCATAACTATAGATGTGTTAAAAATAATGAGAATATATATACATATATATCCGAGTCCTGATCGGGAGGTAACGTCCGATTCCGATCGAGTCTGAAATCACGTGATCGGGCCCGATTTCCAATCACGTGATCAGATCTGGACATACTTGAATCATTCATTGAATCATTCTTCAGATTCTTGACTTGTCACCGTCTGAACAAGCCCAACACAGTCGATTGATCGCCATAGAAAATCACCCATTCAGTGGATGGAATTAAAAGTTGCTATTGTGAATGGCACACGCTCCACACTACTGTACATGTTTAGAAAAGTGAATGAATACTTTGGTACACTTCCACAAACACTTTTGTTACTTTAATGACTGAATCTACAGAAAATAACAACATACAAACTGCACAGGTCAGTGTGTGATAGTGACTGGTCTGATTGTCAAACTAACGTCATGTGGACTTTTGCTGTGTGTGTTTGTAGATTGTCTGGCTGTATGGTGACAGAGGAAGGCTGTGGTTATGTATCTTCAGCTCTGAGTTCGAACCCCTCACACCTGAGAGAGCTGGATCTGAGCTACAATCACCCAGGAGATTCTGGAGTCAAGCTACTCACTGATACACTCAACCATCAAAACTTCAGACTGGATAAACTCAAGTATGTTGAGCAGGAAGTGTTTGACTTTATTTCTTTCAAACATTTATAAAAGTTCTTACTGAGAATAAACAGAGGTTTAGCTGCAGTTATACTACAGGGCTGTTGAATACTTGATTCTGATTGTTTGACAAACTTTTTGAAGTGCTCAAATATTGTCAAGTAAATGCAGAGCTAAAGTAGTTCCAGGCAGGTCTCAACTAAATTAGAGCATGATTTTTCCCGCTCTATGTCCAATACAAATGAACACAAATGCAGTACAGACACACACAAACACACACACATACACAAGCACAGAAATGTGTCAGTGCTGCCCAACGACTTCATCAGTAAAATAGTTTCACAATTTATGTAGTATGCCTGAAAAAGGGACTGTAGTAAGTGATGTCTGATATCTAGCTTTCCTCAAGGGGTGTTGGTCAAAACACAGGATCCAATCAGCTTCATCCAAAGGAAGTTTATTTGTTCCTAACACAATGGTAACTTTCATCCAGGCTGTACACAACACAGCTGTACAAGGGCTTTACAGAATTAAAGGGTTAGTTCACCTAAATTCTTTCATTTATTACTCACCCTCATGTTGCTCCACACCTGTAAGACCTTTGTTCATCTTCTGAACACAAATTAAGATATTTTTAATGAAATCCAATGGGTCAGTGAGGCCTGCATAGCCAGCAAGTTAATTTACACTTTCAATGCCCAGAAAGGTAGTAAAGACATATTTAAAACAGTCCATGTGACTACAGTGGTTCAACCTTAAATTTATGAAGCAACGAGAATACTTTCCATGTGCCAAAAAAACAAATGACGACTTTATTTCCTTTCTTCCATATCAGTCTCTGACGCACGTTAACAAGAGCACCACAACACATGCGTGTGGTGATACGAGTCATTTCCTCGTATGAATTATTCAAACTTTCAAGTTGTGGCATGACAATATCACAATCGATGCACTACACTGTCTTGTTCAGTAGGCATCGCTTGCCACTGATGACATCTACACCACCAGCTCTTCATTGCTCTCTGTCTTTCAGAAGCTTGTGGCTGTGGTTGTGTTGCAGCCTCTTCCATCTCTTTTAGTTCGTTCTCTGTATATCTTTTTCTAATAAGTAAGGTTGTGCAAAAAAACACCTGGGTTTTCCACACCCGTAGGACCTTCATTCATCTTTGGAACACAATTAAGACATTTTTGATAAAATCCGATGGCTCAGTGAGGCCTGCATTGCCAGAAAGACAATCAACATTTACATTGCCCAGAAAGTTACTAAAGAGATATTAAAATCAGTCCATGTGACTATGGTGGTTAAACCTTACTATTATAAAGCGACGAGAATACTTTTCGTGTGCCAAAAAAAAAAAAGAGAAGACTTTATTCAACAATATCTAGTGATGGGCGATTTCAAAACACTGCTTCATGAAGCTTTGAATCTTCACGAATCTTGTGTTTCAAATCAAAGGTTTGGAGCGTTTAAGTCACGTGATTTTAGTAAACGAGGCTTCGTTACGTCATAAGTGTTTCGAAATTTCAATGGTTCACGTGACTTTGGCAGTTTGATTTACGCTCCAAACCTCTGATTCGAAACACAAGATTTATGAAGATTTGAAGCTACCTGATGAAAACAGGTGGCACATGTGTACAGACTCAGTTTCTCAGTAATGAGGTAGTAATGTCACTGTTCTTTAAACAGTTAAGCTACCCTATTACAGACACTGCTGCCGGACACACACTCACACACACACATACGAAACTACTCTGATCAACTACTCCTTAGCAATCACGCCACTGGCCTCGCGCCGTTCCCTCACAGCTCTCGCTCCGGCCTGCTTGTCACATAACCCCATCATCATTTCATCTTTACGTTACTAAATTGCATACTAACTGTTAAATAAATCGTATTCAAACGTTCTCTTGCCTCCCGAGTCTTTCTGGTAGAACTGATTTCCTGCACCTGTGGACTGTGTATGAGTTTGAGATTAGAGGCCTTGTTGCCATAATTGGGCAGCAGGATTTATGCAGCGTTTTGTTCTGTTTATGCGGCACAATTATGTTTATATTCTTTTTGTAATAAATCATCTATTGGAATGAGCTGTGTCCGTAACAGTTCTGTATTTGGTTGGTAATGTACTTAGCTTTACAATTTTCCAAAATTAAAATTGTTGTGTGTGTGAGAGTGAGTGAGTGTGAGAAGAGTGTGTGTGTGTGTGTGTGTGTGTGTGTGTTTACTGACTGACTATCATTGTTTGTGTTTTCTAGTGTGGATCATGGGGGAGAGTTCAGGATAACAGCAGGACTACACAAATGTATGTCTACACACACACACACACACACACACTGACACACACACACACACACACTCGCACACACACACACACACACACACACACACACAGTATCTGTCAAAATGATGCTGTTTAATAATAATAAATAACTATAATACTTTTAGATCACCAATATTTGAATTATCGTTAAGACAGTAAAATACTACTAAATACTACTACTGTGAAAAAAAAATGAATATTTTATAAAGAGTATATTATTTTACAATAGGATGTTACAATACTGTTATACTGGCAGAAACCAGCAGTTTCAGTGGAAACAGGTTTATAAATGCATCTTATTACAAATCAGGTGAAATACTGTAATCAACTGTCCACAAAAATGTTAGATATAATGCGACTGTGAAAACTGAGTGTAACTGGTGCTCGCTGCGTTCCCAAATGCACATTACACTCAAAGCACATGCAGAGATGGAGTTCACTGCATTCATTCACTGTGAACTGACACGTGGAAAACAAGCTGATGGAGTGAGCAAAGTGTGCTCTTCACTCTGAAACATGCAGCACAACGGACCACAGACTAACTTAATTATCGTCTTTTGTGATTTGATAAGGGCACAAAGCCATATCGTGCTTTTTATTTTAGGTTCTTTGAGAGATGCTTTGCCAAAGCAATGGCACAAACATAAAGATTTATGTTATTACGAGACATGTAAAATATCTTTGGTTCAAACTGTGTTTCTTTAAAATTTGTGTACACCTGGTCATTTCATGCATTTTCTCTGATGGGATATCTATCCCATCAGAGATAGATATCACTTCAGGAGGAATTCTGGGACGCATTCCAGACAAAACTGAACAAGTCTAAATGCATGGTTGTTGAAACCACATATGAAAATTATACTCCTCCCAAAAAATAAACATGTGAGAGTGTGTTATACACTACCAGTCAAAAGTTTTTGAACAGTAAGATTTTTTTAATGTTTTAAAAGAAGTCTCTTCTGCTCACCAAGGCTTCATTTATTTGATCCAAAACACAGCTAAAACTGTAATATTGTGAAATATTATTACAGTTTAAAATAGCTGTTTTCTATTTGAATATATTGTAAAATGCAATTTATTTCTGTGATCTAAGCTGAATTTTCAGCATCATTACTCCAGTCTTCAGTGTCACATGATCCTTCAGAAATCATTCTAATATGATGATTTGATGCTCAAGAAACATTTTTATCATTATCAGTGTTTGATTTGTTGTTTTTTGAAAGAAATTAATACTTTTATTCAGCAAGGATGCATTAAATTGATCAAAAGTGACAGTATTGACATTTATAATGTTACTAAAGCTTTATATTTCAGAAAAAAATTTTATTTTCTCAAGAAAACATTCTACTGATTCAGAGATGATCCAAATGAAGCAGCACAGATACTTTACACTGATTAACACACTGATTGATCACTGTCGACTGAAAACATCAAGTTAAAACTATTTCACATTACAGGGTTTTTCCTGGGTCTTCGGTGGTGGTGGATGAACACTGTCATCCACAGTAAAAAATACTGTACCCATGTGATCTGTGAGTTCAGTACTGACAGTAAATCCACAATAAATGCAGAGAAACGCAGTTTGAAATATCAACATATCCTATTCATGAATTTAGTTAGTTTAGTTTAGTTTAGCGTTTATTGCCATTTGCACAGGTACGTTTCAGTACAGGTACATTGGAATTCTTATGCATTTTCTCAGGAATCAAGTACCAAGTTAAAAATAGTACATAAACATAAAAAAGTACATACATACATACACACACCACATACACATTCTACATAAAACAAAGGAACAACTAGTCAATTTTAAAAAAAAAAATTACAAAAGGAAGAAATACAAAAACAGTATATAAATAACTTTCCTAATTTAAATAAATACACATTATAATAAATAATGATAATGTTATGCGTATAAAACTGGAACTCTTAATATAATAAATTCCTAATTAAAAGCAAGGGATAGGATACTCTTTTCCCTCCTTAATATCTTGTGCCACTAGCCTGACAGTGGCTGGAAAGAAACTGTTAAACAGCCGGGCCTTGTGGGTGCTAATACTCACAGGCCTACGATGCCTCAGGTTATAGCCTGTGTCCACCCATTTAAACAAAGCATAGGCTGGATGGTATTTGTCCTTAAGGATACTCTGTGCTTTCCTTCTACAGCGCTGAGTGTATATAGTGTCCATGGAGGGGAGGTTAGAGCCAATAACCCTCTCAGCAATTTTAATGACTCGTTGCAATAAATTTCCTCTCCGCCTGGGTGGTGCTGCCATACCACACTGTGATGCCACTGGTGAGAATACTCTCAACGAGTCCTTTATAAACATGGGTTAGGGTTTGACCTTTAAGTCCGGCCTTCTTCAATACCCTGACAAAGTGCAGCCTCTGCTGAGCTCTTTTCACTGTTGCAGCAGTGTTTTTAGCCCAGCTGAGATTTTCAGAGATGTGAAGTCCTAGAAACTTATGGCTGTCAGTCCGCTCCACCTCAATCCCCTTGATAGTTAGAGGCTGTAGGGGAGGAGGTCTTCTCCTAAAGTCCAGAATAAGTTCCTTCGTTTTATCAATGTTAAGAACAAGATCATTGTCCTCCCCATAGACAGTGACCCTGTGAACCATATCCCTATATGTTGACTCATTACCGCCTCTGATTAGGCCGAGGATGGTTGTATCATCTGCACATTTAATGACTATGTTATTATTGTCCAAGTTGGTGACACAATCATATGTATATAATGAAAAAATTGTAGGGCTGAGACAGCAGCCCTCCTGTACTCACTGTCAACTCAGCTGAGACCTTCCTTCCCATCCTCACCACCTGTGGCCTGTCTGTAAGGAAGTCTGTTATCCAATTACAGGTGGACGTTGGTACTCCCAGTTCCATCATTTTGCTGGACAGCTTCATTGGCCGGATCGTGTTAAAGGCGGAGCTGTAGTCCAGGAACAATACTCGTACATAGGTATTATGACTGTCCAAGTGCTGTAATATATAGTGAAGTGCCAGTGCCACCGCGTCATCCACTGACCTGTTCGAGCGGTAGGCAAACTGTAATATTGTAATAATTTAGGAATGAACACTGTCAGGACAGATAATAAAACTCATTTATATTTTAAAATCTGTACATTTAAAAGTAAAAAGTCACTAAGAGATCTGTTATTGTTATTACTGTTATTACAAAACACATTTTGTTCCGTCCATTGCTATGGTTATCACGGTCAACTGGATTTAACCGCACATTTAAATACATTTGTCAATCCAGAAACTAATATATTTTAAATATTCATTATATAGGCCTACAGAAAGCAAAGTGTCACGATCACCATCAGTTCCTGTCAGTTCCCGGACTACATTTCCCATAATCCTCCCTGCTAGTCACATGCACACTCCACACCAATCACCTGTTGCCACATACAGCTTAGCACATTCTCTGGACTATTTAAGACTCGCTCTCACACTACCTCATTGTGAGGTCTTGTTTACCCTGTGTAGCAGTTCTGAGCGTTTGTATCCTGTCTGCCTGTCTGTTATTGATCCTGCCCGTTTCCTGTTTATGATTCGCTGCCTTCTGCCTTTGGACTGTTTATTGTTATCTGGACTGTGAACGATATCTGCCTGCCCTGGTCTACTGCCTGTATCCTGACCACGATTCTGCCTAGCCCTTGCTGTTCCTGTTTGCCCCTGACTAGACCCTGCCTGTACGACCACGCTTACTTCTAATAAAAGCTTTGCATATGGATCTTACCTTGAGTCCCGCTTCGTTACACAAAGATCGCTGCTGTATTAGTCAACACGAAAAACACAACGCTGCACTTCTGCAAAAACTTCAGTTATAATAAACGAAGGTGTCTGTCTACAGTGTGCTATTTATCTCTTATTTGCATTGTGTTTATACTTGGTAACACTTTACAATAAGGTTCATTAGTTAAACATTAGTTAATATATTAACTGACATTAACTAACCATGAGCAATACATTTGTTACTGTATTTACTAATCTTTGTAAACGTTAGTTAATGAAAATACAGCTGTTCATTGTTTGTTGATGTTAGTTCACAGTGAAACAGTGTTAACAAGATTTTAATAATGTATTAGTAAATGTTTAAATTAACATTAAAGGCACAATATGTAAGATTTTTATATTAAAATATCCAAAAACCACATGCACAATGTTGTATATTTCGTTCAGCTGTGTACTTACATTATCTTAAACAATTCCAAGAATTTGTAAATTGAGAGAAATTCACAGTTTTAAATAGTGCCCGTCCCTCCCTTGTCACTTGTCGCCTGTCAGTGATGTAATAACTGCGTTATCCCTGGTTTCTTTGTACTGCATAGTAACCATGGCAACAGATGGGTCAGCTGCGTAACGTCTACTGTTGTTGTTTGTGCTTTTTACTTAAGTAAAATGATCAATATCTGCCAGTGTGGTAATAAAATAATCTTAATGCAAACGGAAAACAAGATTATTTGGAGTGTCTATTGCTAAGAGCAAATTTACAGTAGCCCCGCCCACCAATGTCACACAAGGTTAAAAACATTGCTTATGAATAATGGTTTCAGTGGTGTAAGCAGAAGCGTGTTGGGTGCGCAAAACTAACTTGTGACACGATTGATAGGGTTCGAATCTGCCTTTCGCCGAGCTCGCTCTTCTCCCTTTTCACATCAGAAAGGCGTTCATTTTCAATAAAAATGAAGAAACAGTGGAAGTAAATGGCCTAATGAATGTGTAATAATGAGTGTTTTTTAAGTAGTTTACACTCTGTTATTATTGCATCCTGTTAATGTACAACAATACTGAGGTGCAAATAGTATGTATCTGCCAGTATAAAATATAAATAGTATCTAATTACTATTTACACTTATTGCAAATAACTTCTATTTTTAGCCTACATGATAAATAGAACATAATTTGCAAAATAAATAAAAAATTCACTTAAATTATTAATTTTTTTCTTCTTTTTTTTTGCATGTGGGATACCATGAATGAATATTAGTTCAGTAACTTACCGTTCTGCCAGTTTTCACCTCTGATATTATAACAGTGATAAGAAAATATAACTTGCATTGACTCAGAAGTATGCGGACGTCATTTTGTCACGTGCTGTTGCCATGGTGAATCGTAATATCGGAGCTCCATTGATGATGGCTTTCATAGTCGTGGTGCACGCGCTTAACTCAGAGTCGACCTACTCAGAGTCGATTGAACTCAATTCAGCTGTTCTGAAACTGAAAACTCAGAGTTTCCCATCTCAGAGTAAGTCAAGTCAGAGTTGGTTGAACCTCCTTATTGAAACGGGCCCCTGATGTGAAAAGATGAATGTTTCGATTTGCACACACAGACAACAATCAAAACACTCGTGTTACGAAGCTGAAGCTGCAGATTAATAGTTACAAATGTGTAAAATGGCATTCATCAACATAATGACAGACATGTCATTTACTTTTGCACTTCAGTTTCGCTGTACAACTTTGTCATGTATTTACTAGAAAAAACAAATACGACGACGGATTATCTTTGATTGATGAATATTTATTTGCTGAGTAACTAAAAGAATACCAATAATAATTTGTGTACCATTCACAGGAAGGACTCCTTATTCTGCGCGCCACACAAAAGACACGCCCTTTTTTATATCGTGCTCTCACAGCCAATCACAAACAAGGTCAAAAGTCAACTCAAACAAGTTAACAGTATTATTCAATTATACCCTTTTAGGTTACAACACAGCTTAGACAATAATGTTAATACACAACACTCCTCCCCTGAAATCTGGAACTCAAAAATGTTCAGGTCAGCTGAACAGAGAAAACATTTAAGCTTTTTTATTATTTCAAGAGTCTCTCTCTTAAAGGAACACTCCACTTTTTTGAAAATAGTCTCATTTTCCAGCTCCCCTAGAGTTAACCAGTTGAGTTTTACAGTTTCTGAATCCATTCAGCCGATCTCCGGGTCTGGCGGTACCACTTTTAGCATAGCTTAGCATAGTTCATTGAATCTGATTAGACCGTTAGCATCTCGCTCAAAAATGACCAAAGAGTTTTGATATTTCTCCTATTTAAAACGTGACTCTTCTGTAGTCACATCGTGTACTAAGACCGACGGAAAATGAAAAGTTGTGATTTTCTAGGCCGATATGGCTATGAACTATACTCTCATTCCGGCGTAATAATCAAGGAGCTTTGCTGCCGCAGGGGCGCCTGCAGGATTTTACCTCAGGGTACGCACACAAGTGAAACTTCACTTTGCGTGTCAGAATGTTTGAACCCATCCACACCACTACTATATGGAAGTTCAAGTCCATTTACTAAACATTTTAAAGATATAAGCCTGTAGCCTATACTACATCATCATATGTTCTGTATTTACAGTAAAATAACAGCACAATTTACTTGCCTCAAACAACTCAGTATGCATTAGTATTATTATTTTTAGAGGCCTAATTATTGTTTTTGTTGATCCATTTCATCTATTGCCAAACTTTAATATGTGAATTATATTATTGAAATAAACACATTTAGGGTTGTCAGGCTTTTGTTTGTGCTTAATGGATAAAACAACGGGTGCCGTACATTTTACCTGCCACAAGATGGTGCTGTTTTCGACACTTTTGATGCTTTGAAACCATAAACCTTTCCCGAAACATTTAGAGAAAAGCTTCAAAGATTTAATAGACTTCGTTTCTCCATCCCTATAGTTTTAGGCCTTTTTGCAAATGTTTCAGTCGAATTTAGCTGTTTTTAGAGAGCGTTTACTCATTTGAGCCTGTTTTTAAACATTAACTATCTGTAACTCATGTTTCATGTGTGGAAAAAAACGACCGAAACTAAATAGCCTATCAGATTTCGTTCACCCATATCCCCCACGCCCACCCAGGAAGCACATACACACGTTTGACTTTACAACACACAAACGACACCTTTATTATTTTCATTGTCTCTGCTCTCTTAATATGTCATGATGTATGCAAGAGTGTGTTGTCAAAAGTACGGTACTTCGGTACCCAAGTCGGTACTGAAATTTTGAAAATGTGACGATACCAGCATTTCTGTATGTACCGAGAATCGGGTATATTCGGTACCCACTGATAGGGCTGTTGGCAGTATTTACATGAATATGACACGAGGTGAAGCACAAGCTTTGTTTACAGAAGAATAAAATTTAGAAATTAAATGTGACATCGCAGCCATGGAAACATTTGGTTCATGCCGATGAGAGGTATAGGTGAGTCCATACATTTAAGCTTATATTTTGCTTTGCCAATCGCGATCATGGTCACCTGATTATCAGAGAATTTAAACAAATATTTCATTAGTTATTCCACTGAACATGGAATCTCTGTTTCTTTTCTCAAATCTCACTCACGCAGGGGATTATAACGTTTCTTTCGTTCGCATTTAGGCCATTTATTCGCATTATTTTACTGTGTAAAGTAGAAAAACACCGTAGGACAGAAACCTTTTTTGCTTGCACTCAATTTCGATTTAACAGAGTTTGTGCTTGTTGTTAGACTTTATAAGGCGCGTCAAGTTTATTTGTATAGCGCGTTTTCACACGCCGGTGATTTTATTTCGTTTCTCTGGCAGCGCTAAATCAAACATAGCTGAATGTCTTTCCCCGGCGGAGATAAACTCGCTCTTCAGACCTTTACAACAGGGTCAGTTGCTCGTAACATCAGGAGATAACATGAAGAATTATTAAAGAGAAATGGTCTCTTTCCTGCTCTGTCCACATCCCTCGCAAAGCGCAAAGCGGCTATATCAAAGACTATAAGCGGGACTTTGGCTATAGCCTATGACGCGTCTTTGTGTGGAAATAAAAATATATAATAAAAATTAACTCTCTAATTATTTAGGTTACCATAATTTACCGATATTTATTTCATAGTTTTTATAGGCTGTAGTGTGTTGTTTTCACTGACGGAATCGCTAAAATAAACACGCACGCCTGTTAAATCTTTTAAAAAAACAGCATATGCTGGTAAAATAGGTTTTTGAAGCTGGTTGACTGGTTTATGCTGTCCAGGACCATCTTAGGCCAGCATGGGACCAGCACATGACCAGAATAAAACGCAGCTCAAACCAGCTCAAACCAGCATACCAGCTTCAAAACCTACCGTACCAGCATATGCTGTTTTTTTTTTTTCAAGTACAAATGGATATTTGAGCATTTATTTATTTTTTTTTCAAAATTTATTTTCATTGTAGGTAAGCTATATACACACACAAAACATACACACATGCTCCAAGTCATATTTAATGTTTTTAAAATAGGCTATATAAAATAGTAAAATGGTTCCAGCAGATTTTGCTGTTGGTACCAAAATTGGTACGAAACCGTAAAATTTTCATGTATCAGTACCGACTACTGGAGTTTTTGTACGTGACAACACTAGCAGAGAGATTTAAGAATTAATTTTAAAATTACGTTAAAAAATAATAAAAACGGCATTCATTTGCGCCCTCTCAAGGTACGCACAGTGCGTACAGCCGTACTGCTGCAGGCGCCACTGTGCTGCCGTACCATGAGTGCAGCAGAGCAATGATATTAAACAGCACCTGCTTGAACAGGGAGCGTGTCTTGCAACCGATCATACCTAGCTGGGTCTGGCTAACGTAGTGCTGTTTAGGGTGGCTATACTGCTTTCTGTGAGTGCTGTCTTAAAACTGTGCAAGCAGATGAGTCTTTTGCTATTGATGATTTTCCAGCATTGAGACCGCTGGCCCTACTCATACTCATACTCGGGCTTGTTTTGGTTCTCGTTGATAGCATGGATCTGTATTATACCTCATTGCAGCTGCATAACCTAAATCGTCCCTCCCGACTGGACTCTACATTTGATTGGTTTACTACCCTCAGAACTGCTCGTTGTGCACGTTACAGCCATCGGTCTGCAAAACATCGATGGATTTATGATTACAACTCTCCTTCATCAATACCTGTGATCTGGACACACAGATCTAAGCATTTCCATAGAACTTAAAGGGATAGTTCACACAAAACTGAAAATTACTCCATGATTTACTCTCCCTCAAGCCATCCTAGGTGTATATGACATTATTCCCTCAGACGAGCACAATCAGAGTTATATTAAATAATGTCCAGGCTAATCCATGCTTTATATGGGAGTGGGATGGTGGCCCAAATTTGAAGTCTAAATAATTGCACCCATCCATTATAAGAGAAGTCCCCACAGCTCTGGGGGGGTTAATAAAGGTCTTCTGAAGTGAAGCAATGCATTTGTTATGAAAAATACCATATTTTATAACCTGTAATCTCTAGTTCCGCTAACCGTTATACACGCGTTCACGAGATAGGGCGCTCCAGCTCATGATGTAAGACGCAGCGTGAGCTCCGGTGAGAATATGCAGGCTTCGCGAGACCACGTTGTGTACATGCCAAGGAGATCCACGTGAATTGTTTGAGCTATATCTACATTTTATTAGAGTAAAAACGCTGATTTCTTGTGAATATCCCGGTTGCTTCAACAAAGCTAAAGTCTTGAGATTACGTGCGCCGACATCAATGGAGATGCACCATTCCACAAATTCCCTGTAAAGGATCCGAGCGATTGAAGCTGTAAAATACCCTGTGGAAAAAGATCTAAACACGTGCTGTGCGGTCAACATTTCTACTCCGATTACAAGGCAGAGAAGACAAAGACAAAATACATGATGAGCTCTGAAATCATCCCATCGTCCTTCAGGCCTCGTCGACGGCTCCAGTTTTATACGAGTAAGGAGAACACATTGCTTCAAGAACACTTTGGCTCAGCAAAGGCAGAAAGCGTCATATTGTGTCCCACAGCAGCGCTCATCCTCTCACCGGCAGCATCAATAAGGGGCACACACTTTTATAATAATCTGAGAAACACACGTTCGCCAAAATAATAATGTCATGTTTCCGTGTTATTATTAATGAAGT